>BMAV01021431.1:77876-117459 GCA_019973955.1 Trichonephila inaurata madagascariensis | reverse complement strand
AAAAAAAAAAAAAAAAAAATTGAAAAAAAAATTATTTTGGTATTGCGATTTGAACCAGAAAAAAGTATCCTGTATTCATTTTTGAATATGAGAGTAAGAAAACGTGCTCACTTTCCTGTTTTTTTAAAAAAGTAATGAGGTAAAAAGAGTATATAAGGGCCCTATCTCTTTTTTTTAAACAATAAGACAATAAATGGTGCATAAGGTGATATAAATACGATTACATTTATGAAATAAAACCGATCTTTCTCTATTCAATTATATTTTTAATTTAAAATAACATAAAAAAAGAGTTTCAATACTTTTAATTTATTTAAATTTAAATCATATAAATGATATTTTTATGTTAGATGAATATTTTTCGGAAAAAATCTAAATTTTCATTCCTAGTGCTCTCCTTTTCGAACTTCTTGTATTAAATAAAAATATCTTCTCTACATCGGCATTTGTGATGGACATAACACACATTAAGTCAATAATTTTTAATTTTAATTGGGGATATAGTTTTTCTTCAAATGCGCGTGACAGTACTTCTAACCATTTTCTACTCAAGTTTAATTTTCTATTTTTCTGTTTCTTTTATTACAAGGAAAATTGTCACACATCGATAACTACATTTTCACACAATTCAGCCATTACAAATTCTATATTGTGAGAAAAAGTTCTTCCCAATTAATTTTGTCTTTCAAAACAGTACACTTAAAACAATTTTGTTCAGTGAAGTTAACCGACAATTCCACAATGTATCCATACCAAATTTTAAAAACAATTTTAAATTTTGGAAATGTATCCTGTATTAAATTTTTTGAGTATACACAAATATTGCCTGCTGTGGGAAAGACATAGTATGACAGGTGGTATATGGTTTTGAAAGTATGTTTTCGTACGCGTAGACCATTTTTGAAAATTTAAATATCTCTGAAGCTGATCATATAACTGCAAATGAGCCTTATTTTAGTGTGTGCTAGTGTCAAAACAAAATACTTCACTGTTAAACAGCCCATGAGTTTATATTCAATATCAAACTTTTCGCAAAATTGCTTACAACTTCTATTCAAATTGTAAAGAAACTGAAATGTAAATATATCTTACTGCAGTCAAAAATATTCATAATATGTAAAAATTCTATTCCTCCACTTATTTCAGTACATTTTAAAAACTGTAGCTGAAAACAATTTTTTATATTTATAAACGAGGCATAAAAACTCAGTTATAAAAATGTCTATCATTTTTAAATATACTACTATAAAACGTACATGGATTGTAAGATCAGTTCTAAAATCCTAAAAGCTTTTAGAGGAGCAAAAAAAAACATAATTTTGGATAGATCAAAATTTTATAATACACAAATATACATGCTATTAAGCAAATACATTTGAAAAATCAAAGTTCCTTCTGAAATAAACGTAATTGAAAGAAAAATGTTTAATTTGCAAATGATTGGAAATAAATGTTTATCTAATGGGTATCCCCAAAGTTAGGCAATCCTCAAACTCAGTGGCACAACGGCCCATGAACTACTCTGCCCATCCCAGTATACGTGACCATTGGGCGCTGAGGTGCATGAGCAGATGTCCCGATTAGGTGGTCTGTCTGAAGTGAGACCTCCAGTGTTTAAGACCTCAAGCAAGCTTGGTACTCATTTATCGACACACTGCAGCGGGGATGAAAGGCAGAGTCGACCTTGCCCAGCCAGTTAATAGAACCCGAACCTGTGGTGTGGAAGCACGATACACTACCACTCGACCCTATTCGATGAAAAATAAAACTTAATGTTGGAATCTTATACAATTCCCTAATGAATGAGGGAGTCCAAACTTTTTTTCTTCAGGTAAACTGTTCGGACGGAATTGGTTAAATATGAACATTTCACAAGTTGCATAAATTAAAATTAACCGTTATAGTCTATATAAATTTTTAAGAGTACAAAAGGTGTATTTTGGCTGCACGCATTAATTTTTAAAGGAGTACGGTTACGAAAAAGTAGAAATAAATCTAAAGTAGGGTTTGTTATCTTAGATATTTTCAAACACAACAAAAGGTATTGGAAACCAATTCTACAATTCGTTGTTATAAAAATGTGTGGAAAATTACAAAACTTATTTTTGCACTTGGTATTTTTATATTTTTTTCCTGAAAACTTTAAAAGCTAGAGCGGCATCAATCAAAACCGCAGGTCCCTCTCTGTTTTCCCAGCTCGCCCCTGCCTAAGTCGGCTCTGCCCTAGTAAGTGAAAATGCCGTGTTTTGTTTGTCAAGATCATTTTATTGCAGACTACATTTTTCATGTATTTTAGATGGTCGTTTTGCGTTTTCTATATCAATATCTTAATGTCTGAATTTAAAATTATGTAAAATTCTTGACTCTTTCGCAACAATGAACATTATAATTTTTATTAGTATATGAATGCGTCGTCAAACGATTACATGACTAGCATTAATATATTATATATTTTGTGACTATTTAATTAATATTAAGTATAACATAACGCACAAATTTTCTGAACTTCAAAATAAATATTTTGAAAATTACTTTAGATATATACTCATAATTTTTCATTCCTACGGTTTAGCTTCTCAGCTTTGCTTCTATGCAAAAATTTATTGTATGTTCATCAATATTTTTAGCATATGTTTTGTTCTTAACATGCAGTTTTCAACCGAATTGTATGACATTTTCGAAATATATTAAAAAATACTAAAGATGCTATGTATTAAAATTTGAAATTTTATTATACTCAAAGAATTGTTAGTACTTATGGTAAATAATTTTTAACTGCCCGATACATTTTTTTTTCCAAATTTCAAATGAAATTTCTAATATAAACTTCCTAGCTTTATACGGTCGAGATTTCAAAAAATATCCAGATTTTAATTACTTATTCAGATAGCCTTTAAAAAAAGATAAATGTTGAGGTATTTTGGATAAATAGATATTTTCGAATAATAATTTGAATGTTTTTGAATAGCTCGAATTTAAAATTGATCTTTATGTTTATTTATATGCATAAATGTCTACTGTAAATGTTTCCGTATATTTTTGATTACCATTTATTCAAACATTCAAGTTTTAAGAAAAAAATGTGGGAAAACCTTAATTCATGTTCTCTTTGATGTAAACTGAAGTTCAAGTACTTAAAATTCAAATATAAGTCAGTGTATTTTAACAATATATTCCCTGAACACCTGGCTTTGAAATCTTTAAAAAAAAACTAATAAATCTGAATTAGGATTTTTTTTTTTTTTCTTTTTTCTCCTTATTATTTTTATCAAAGTGTAAGAAAATGTTTCAAATTATTTGATGAAGTTTAAATATATTCATTTTTAGTAGTTGGAAAGTTTAAAAGATTTCAAATTTTAAAGTGTTCGGTGTTTTATTATTTATTTATTATTTTTTTTTTTTGACATCTTATAATGAAATAATCATGTTTCAAAAACTGAAAGCATTGATTAAGATAAGAAAAATGAAGCGAAAGAATATACTTAAAAAGGTAATTTGTCTAACTATAAAATAGCAGATTGCCCTGACATGCCCCAACTTGTTACAGTTTTAAATTAATATGAAACCAAAAGGGAATTATAAAATATTTTACATCTGCGTTGGGAATTTTCAAAACTTTTCTCAAATCAAGCTAACAAACACTTCCTGGGGTCTAAAGAAATTCTTCCCCGATTTTTTATGAATGCTCCAGGGTCAGAACACAGGGTTCCCTGCGAGCCATAAAACTTCCTATAAGTGTCCTGCTGTGTGGCTTCCACTGTTCCTAATTATCTCTTTCAAGGTGTTAAACCTTTAAAGGGGGGAAAGAATTTCAGAAAAATACGTTTCAACCGCTTTTGAGAACCATACTTGAAGGCGAAAAAATACGTGTGGTGCATTTTCGAAGCCTCTTTACAATGACGAGATTTTACGTGAGAAACGCTTGGAGAGTTAAGCAGGAGTGGTGTGAAGGTTTGGAGAATGGGTAACCAAGTCATTACCACATGTTTTTTTTTTACTTTTAAATTTTTTGTTAGTGACCAACGTGTAGCATCAGCATATTCCTTTCGAAAATTGTTTAAAGTCTTTGTAAAATCCTTTTGTTTTTTTAACTTTCGAGTGACACAGAGATGTCTATGTTTGTAATAATTTTCGAGTAACAAGAGTGCCATTGGCAAAGTACAGGGGATGTTTTGATCCTTCATTAGCTATTACTCAAAAAACAAATAAAAAATATCTTATAAGCATCATACACCTTAATGCATAACCACGTTGGCTACTTTCAAATTTTTACTCACTCATATTTTATTTTAAAGTCGCTAGTTAACATTTGAAAGAAAGTGTATATTAAAAATAAACTGCTTTGTACATGGTAGTGTATTCAAAATATGATGTTTAGTTTTTCTAATCTAAAAAAGAATGCGCCAGAATTTAAGTTTTTTCCTTAAACATTTAGCAAAGTGAACAGAATTAAGTAATACTGAATAAACTTTATGCCAGTTTCAGCATCTGAATTATACTCAAAATATTTTAACAGTAAAATTTTTGTTGAAATAAGCTTTTGGACTAGAAGTTAGTTGGTACGAATTTTTGGAACTTGACAATGTGTGTGTGTAGCAATTGTAAAATGATACAAACCTCTCCCCATTTCTTTCTTTTTTTTTGTTAGAAATTTGGTTTGGAGCATCAAAATCAAACTTGGTCCTAATTGACTTTTGCCAGCACTGCAATTTTTGAGTGTACAACTATTCAATATTTCTATTTTATACTTTTTAAGAAGTTTTTTGTTGCTTAATTTTAAGATTGAATTCCTAAAAATTATTTAATCCTATAAGCAATTTAAGGGAAGTGTTATGTGTCAATGTGCTGGTGAATAAGTATATGACTGATGAAGCCCAGATATTTTTAATTTATACGCTCTGATTGTCATATATTTATTTCTAGGAGCCTTAGATGCTTACAATATACAAAGAGCACATCTGAAAACAACCCTTTATGTAGGATATTTAAATCAAAGTGAATCTCAACATAACATTAAAAAGATATAGGAATACTATTTTCATAATTTTTATTTTGGCTAGTAACAACACATAATATATATGTAACGACAAAAACATACAGCCATAAAATTTCTGAGCAAAATAGCTGTTACTTTGCACTTTCGTACAGCTAATTTTAAACATGGCACTTATTTCATATACACAATAAAAAAAAGGAGCAAAGGGGAGGGGAAGACAAGACAGTTTTTTAGAGGTCAGGAAAAGAGTACGTTCAAGCTCCTCCAGCTTTCCTGAGCTGAAGATGTTACAAAACATCTTCAGCTGAGGTACAACTCAAGCCCAACCCAGATGTATTTAACTAGCCAGGCTTGAACTTCATTTTAATTAAGAATTAAATCAGCAGATAATGCAATTAAAATGATTGAAACTTAAGATCACCTTTCAAGTTTGGGTCAGATAAGGCTAAGATAAAAGCTGGGAGGGGAATCTGCTGGGTTCTATAGGCCCAACACATTTTACATTCACACACATAATTTTAAAATACATTGTATACAGACACAAAAAGATGATAATGTTTAGTGAATATACAATATAATTCATGAAGTGAAAGAGAAAGAGAGGGGGAAAATCAGATCATTTCTTAAAAAATGTCACATTGGAAAAGACATTTATTTAGCTGTACACAGATTTTTTAAAAAATGGGTGGAATTTTAATGTCTGTACAAATTTGTACTAACTTAAAATATGAACTATGCATAAAAATATGTATGTAAGAAGAGCATAAACGAAAGGTAATTTTTCAATATTCAGGGGGTACCTTATTTCCAATACAAAGAATGGACCGCTAATGGTCACACATTATAATCCAGATGATTTAGATTTAAAAAGACATAAATCAACAAACAATTTTTTAATAAATTACTACAATATGAGATTTAAAATTATTCTACTTAATTATGATTAAGAAGACGATCAATATCTCTAAAAGAATTAGCGATAAAAATAAATTATATCTAAAATTGTATCCTTTTATTCTAAAGAAAGTAAATATTTAAGAAGTACATATTTAAATGAACACAATTAAAATAATTTCAATATTATGCAAAAAAAAAAAAATCCCTTAAAAATGAAAAAAATTAACATTTTCTTCTTTATTTAATATAAATAAATAAAAATATTAAATTTTCAAACATACATAATAAGTAATAAAAAAACCTTTTTTCATTCATTATGAAAAGAAAATTTCTTAAATTTTCAATAACCACAAGTCCTCTGTTAATGGCTTTGGAAATACATAACTTCTTATATTAATAATAGTTTAACAATAATACAAATTTTTTCTTTGAAGATTTTAACAAAGAATCAGATTAAAAATCAAGCATAAAAGTAATTTGTAACTTACACTATTTTACATGTATATCTGTTTGTACATTAAAATAACAGTTTCAGTTAGGATGACAACTTTAAAAAAAAAGCTTCCTAACATGAAAAGAAAAATATTGAAGGATGAAACTCACTTCACTTCATTGGTTGATCCATATTCTCTCAATAAAATGATTTCACAATGAACTAATGGGAAATAAAAGTGCTATTATGTTTTATCAGATTATATGTACATATCTTAAATCTCTGAGCACTTTATTTGAATAAAAACAGTTCTGCAATCAGCATCTCTACAAAAATTGTTCAGAAAGTGGACCATTACTGCACAGTTGAATAGATCTGGCAGTAATTTGATTGCACTGATGAGATGTAATATATATATATGGCTTAAGTCACACACTTTCAACAGAAACATTTGTTAAATTTGGCTGAGGAATAACACAAGGTTGAGGATCACCAGTCATCGGAGAAATCCTAACATACCCGACCAGCACTCTACTTGAATCATTTCCTGAATAACCTGGGAGATCATTCCCTCCAGGAGATTCGGATTCGCTCTCGGATGATGATGATAAAACGTTCTCTTCGACCCGAGAACTCTCCTTCTTTTCAACCTGGGAGCTCCCGTTCTCTTTGACCTGGGAGCTGCCATCTTTCAGGGAACATACAGAATCACAGCCAATGAGCCCACCACCTGAAAGAAGTAAATTGGAGCCAGTCTGATTGAGGCTCGTATCTTTTTCAGGATTCAAACTTTCCTCAGTGGTTGTCTTAGATAAGTCATGTAAAGCAATAAAGTGTTTGTCAAAGTCTGGAGGCAGCACATCTGAGAGATCATTGCAGTTGCCATCATACAATGTCGCAACATTGGCTAAATTGTCTGTTGGGTAGTCTGCTTCTGATGATGTGGCTATTTCTTCCAAGGGTTCCGATGTATTTATTCTCACATATGGTGCATTCGCACAATTTCCATTTCCACTGACTCCAGCATGCAAACTAGGAAGAGGTTTTTGACTAGGACATGGTACTTTAACAAAATTATTTAAACTCATATAGCAATCTGGGCCAGGTCTCGTTTCTACAACTCCGAATTTTGAATAAGCCTCCTTAGGGATCGAATCGACAGGTTTTTTCTTGATGATCGAAGGATCTTCTTTATTGGGGAATGCCTTGTTGGGAATAAGAGCAGAAAATATTTGAGGTTGGTAGTAGATATTTTGAGGTTTGTCAGATGGATTGGGAAATCCAAATTTGGAGTAACCCTGGTTTTGAACAAGAAAATCTCCATGACTAAGACTTCGTCCGACACCAAATTTTGAATATGGTTGCATGCCAGAACAAATTGGAGCCTCATTATCGACACTGAAATCAACCAAGGAAGGTACACTGTTATATCGTGCAAATTTGTCAATAAAATTATAGTTATCCTCATCATTTCTGGCGGGTGGCATGATTGAAGGATCATTTGGCAATTTATCATCTTTCCACCACTTGCACTTGCTCTGCAAGCTAAGATTGGTGGTGATATTATCTTCTTTTTCCAACCCAGAATCTTTGCTGATCAGAAAGTTTGTCTGATTTGCTCTGTTTGGAGTTGCAGCATTGACGGAACCAGAATCAGAAGAGAAACTGTCTGGAGATAAAGGAGATTCTACTTCAGCACCAGAATCCATGGAATTGTGAGTTTTCGTGGTATTAGCAGAAGAAATGCTGTTGTGCACCTTGTCAGAAGTAGCACTTTCCCCACTGTGATTGCGTCCAGAAGGTCCTCTATTTTCCTGAAATTAAAAATCACACATTGTAATCAGAACATCAATTTGCCAATATATATATATAGTTTTTATTTTTCAAATAAATTACGGTAACATGGCAATTATTCAATTCTCTAATATCACAGGAATACTCAAACAATTTTAATGTTGCTCGTGACAAAAGTGAAAATTAAGAGACAGTAAACTACAAACTTAATTTATTTTAAGCATCTTAAAAATAAAATTTTGGTTTTTCAATGTTATTCTTTTTCAATAAGCATCCTTAGAAATTGATTTTAAATGCTAAAAATTTTGATTTATTAATAGAAACTGATTAGATAACTGAAAAAATTTACAATCAATTCAAACTGATTGATTGTTTATTAACTACTCTAAAGCAATATAAGAAGAAATATTGGCCATGACCTTGTGATTTTGAAACACAGTCTAAGAAAGTCATCAGAGATGGCCCAGCACTCTCCAAGCTCCTCCACCCCACCAACATGAGGCCTTTTAGCTTTGACATATTTAACATGAATAAGCCCCCTCTACAAGAGGGGTTTTTAGTGGCACCAGGACTTGAACCCACAACTTGAAGGTGACAACATTGGTTGTAAGTTTGTGGCCACAGCAATTTGACTGTTGTAGCTGCATAATCAATTTGGAAGATAATATTTTCTTCCAAACTCAATGAACCTTTCAGTATTATTAGAATTAGCTTCTCTTCTGATTTGTGAAATCTTTGACCAACAGAAAAAAATTATAGGCATATTTCTCATTGAAAGAGCACCAAGTCAAGTATTGGAGGCATTTAAAAGCAGTTTAGAAGAATAAGGCAGAACCATATATCATTACACTTCATTTCCTCTGCAACATAATGGATCTTTTTCAAGATCAGGTAAAATTATGAATATTAGATTTCATTTCTAAATCTAAAACTCAAATATGTCCTGTTTGCGAACAAACTTCCACTCATCCTTCCCAATGTCTCTTTGTGCATTTTTTCTCCATAATTAGGTTAATTCATGTGATGTCATAGTCACATGATAATGAAAGCCACGTGATTCTAGCCAATCAATACAAAAACTCATGTGACGTCATAGTCACATGATAAAAACTATCTTGTGTTTCCAACTAATCAATTCACGTGCTCCGGTGTTGCCAAGTTTTGTTCTTTGCAGAAACTTTCTCTTAAAAAGTACATATGTATACAAAATGGATTTTATTTAAAAGTATAAGCATAAAATACGACTTTTTTTTTAATTTAAAAAAATCTTTTTGAAGAAATTTTTTTCCCTATTATTTAAACATCTTTACCCAAATATGAAATTTTATCTGAGTTTTACAAATAGAACAAGTAAAATTAGTTTAATGTTTGTTTTGAATTCAATGGAAAACACGTGCTTGTTTTTATCATGTGACTTCATGAATCAAGCCCATTGTTCATTTAATAAATTTCTTACAGTATTTAAAATACATTTTTTTTACAACTTTCATTCCTATCAATCTTATTTCTTAATTTACTTCTGACTTAAATAATTAAATTTAGAAGTATTTAAATATAAATAACAAATATCAAGATTTATTAAATATTGACTTTTGAACCACGAAAGCAGGAAGGATGTTGAAATTTTGAGTTTTTATGGTAAGAAATAAAAAAACTTTTGGAGGCTAACGAACTTTGAAAGCAACAGGGAAATATATATACATACTTCTGCATTTTGTGACAAATCTCCATCCGATGTAGATGAGAAAAGTCTATCATATGCCTGGTCATTGGGTACGCCTGAATCTTGGTTGTTCATCAGTCCACTTTTGAATTTGTCATAGGAATTGAGAGGATTCTGAGGAACAAAAGAAAATAGCTCAAGTTCTGAACTAATGAAAAGCCAGTCAATAGACTTTAGAGATGTTTCACAAAATGGCATACTTATAATGACAATTTTTCTTCAATTGATTCTGTTTTGAAATAGTAGCAGATTCCCTCCTCCCAATACAAATGAAATGTTTTCGCCTACTTTAAAAACTAACAATGTTGATTTATGTTTTCTGTGCTTTAACTTATTTCAAAATCTACTTTTTCTATTTTATAATTTTAGAAATTGGAGATCTTAAATATTACAATATTATGGAAAAAGCTCTGAATGCTCCTTCAATTTGTTTTAAATGCATTTTAATACTTTATTCTTCTTAAAAATGTTTTTCTCAACCATTGAAATTATTAGTATTATTTTGCATTTAACTACTGTAATAAAATCCCTCAAAATGGAGATTTGACTACTCAAATTTTTTTTAAAAAAAATCACTAATACTTACATCTAGTGGAGACTGGAGGCCTTTGGGTAACTGAATATTTGTATTTTTTATCTTTATTGCATTTGTTCTGAATCTATGAAGAGAAGAAAAAATTGCTCAACATAATGACCACGGTAAAATAAGTTTTAAAATGTAAAATATTATATGTGTTTATCATTAAAATTATTTATAATCTAAAATTGAACATGTCATCCAAACATATCTTATTCAGAAAACTGATATAAAATTTTAAATAACATTCTTATTGCGATTAAAAATAGAACGTAAAAAATTATCATCATTAGGATGGTGAATATTATACACCAATGGTCTTCAAATGTTTTAAACTCATGGAGCCCCTAGAACCAGAAAATGTTTTTGTGGAACCCTATTCCACATTTAAAATAATATTTAAAGTAGATTGACATTTTCTTAAAATTTTTCAATCTACTTTTAATACAATTTACTCATTAATAATATTAATCTGTGGTCCAATTGTCACCTACCCATGCATTATGTTAAGTAACTGGGATATGTGCTTTTATTTTTTCACACAAATTGTCGAGGTCTATTGAGATTAACTGCAATCGCATTAAATTCTGAGTTTAATTGGTTTCTATACTTCATTTTTGAAGCCACTAACATTAAGAAATATTTTTCACTTATACACATTGTTCTGAATGACATTAAAATGTTTATAGCTGCGAGAGAATTACTGAATATTTTGCATGAATTTGCAACCTAAAATTAAAAAGCTATTTTTGCTTCAGATAGATATTAGATATTTAACATCGAATCTGTTGATAAGTTGTTCCCTCTCCTTTATTGTTGGATTTTCCCCCCCCCCCCCCCACAAATGCAAAAAGGTACATTTTCCATTAGAAAACTATTTAGTTTTGCAAGGTATTGTACTAACGAGTTTAAAATTATCTCGTGGAACCTGGGATAGTAAACAATAAAATATTCATAATATAGTTGATAATATATATCTAAAGATAAAATATATTAATATTCTTTTAGTATTTTTACTATAAAAAAATTTGAAAGTATTGGAAAATAAAGTTATATAATGTATAAATAAAATTTTTTCAGTTTCTTAATGACAGGGATGAGCTTTATATTCTTGTTGGTATACAAACTTCTCATAGAGAACGTGAATCCATTTCACAAACACATTAGAAGTTTCTTTACAATTTTTTTACTATGCCTTGTGGAACACTGTTATACACCAACAACTAAGACTCTTTCATAACTGATGTAATGTATTTCATACAAAAAAAAAAGGGGGGGGGGGGAGCTCTATTGGCAATGGACGTCACTTTAAACCTTATTCTTGTTCAAAGACTAGAGTGAAGCCAGCTTCCCACTTTCCAAACTGGCACACAAATATGAGGACTTTGAACCCTGACAGATTTAACAAGCCTTACCCTTTCTACTCATTTGGTATTTGGGGGCACCAAGGCTTGAGCCCACAACAGAAACAATGCTAGCCATGAATTTGTGATTAAAAGCACCTGGCTATGTGCTAGGATTGAAATTGTAAAAATTAAAACTCTTTTCCACACTTGATAATAGTTTTTCCATAAAAAAACTATTACCAATAAAATTTAATTACATTTGTAATAAAAAAAATTAAATAATGTCTTTAAAATATTATATCTCAGTTGTGGAATATAACCTATAAAGAGGTTCTCTCTTAAAACTAATGAGAGAGAGAGAGGTAATATTCTTTAAAATTTTATTTGAAACCACATCCTTACAACGGAAATAAATTATGTGATTTAGTTTTAAGGTACAAAATAAAGTGAGTGTGGAAAGAGTCAGTACTTAGTTCAGAAGTTTACAATTAGTAGTGTAGAAATTTTTACTTCCAGTTTGAGGATTAAGATTCATCAAATAGTTTTATTTCCTTGCCTTAACTTAGGCACTAATTGGCTGTGAGAGAGAAATCCATGAGAAAAGTTTTCAGATAAATCTTACTAAATGCTGAATTTAAGACATCTTTATAACCGGTAGTGTCATTCTGTGGGATCTACACAATTTTGAGTGTTGGCAAGGTTTTTAGATATGCCATCTTTTGATTTTTTAAGTATTAATTTATCTTTCTTGTAACTCTGGAATAGGAAAGTTAGCCTAATAAAATCATTTGTTTGATTATTTGAGTTTATAATTATTTCCTGATGTTTTGTTCCATAGCAACTACTCCTCGTATAAGGTTAAGTTTGAGTCCCGATCTCTTGAATATAGATCCACAGATTTTGATAAACAGGTTTTGGAATGACGTTACAAATGATTAAATTAGGCATCCTCTTAATTAAGTTTCAAGTTTAAAAAATTTCTAACATTTTATAGACCTAGAAAAATTAATATAACATTAATATCCCATGTAAATATCTATAAACATTAAATATAAAAGTTCCACAATTATTTTTAACACAGCAACAAACTAGAGATTTCTTATTAAGACAAAATGTAATTCATTCACATTTAAAAAAAAATCTTAAGTCTCAAAAATTACTAAAAGGAACCTAATTACAGTATTTCAGATCAAATGGAAATGCCACCAAAACAATGTATTGGTACATATATAAAAACAACATATTGGTTTAATAAGATTCAATTTCAAACACTTATAAATAGGTGCCTGTAATCATAATGAATTTCAGCTATCAGTTCAATTTATAAAAATATTAATAAAAAATGCTCATTGTTAATATGACTAAATACAATTCCTTCAAAAAGTCACTGTTAGAACTTACAATTCAATTTTTATTTTTCTAAATGTGTGTCAGGCCCCAGGCCTGCTGGTAAAATGAGGAGGGCATCTCTCATCTCTATAATAAGGTCTTTATTTTGCTACAATCACATAAAATCCAACATGGCGGCCCTTTGGCGTGCAACCAAGTAGAACAATAGACAACAATTCGGCGAGGAGTCACCAGCTAAGCCTTTTCGAGTATGCATTCTCCTTCGTCAGCACTCGCTCTACCTTTAAATAGGCTTATTTACCCACAAATCCTTACGCGATGATAAAGACTTCGCTCTATTTTCATTTATTACTTACTTAATTTTAAAGCTACTTTTCAAACCTGACATATATATATATATATTAATATGGCTCAAAATGATTGGTTGATTTCGTTAGCATAAAACCTATATTATGTGGAAACAGTCTGGCAATGAGGATGATAGCATGAGTGAAAATTTTGAGACCAAGTTTTACTTATTAAATAGCACCCATGATACAGCAGTTACAATAATCTCTCAATTAATGAACTCATTTACATTAAGTAATTTATAACATGACATATATAAAAAGGGAGGATATCTTTAAAAGAGTACAGACTGTTAGGAATTCAATTAAAGCTAAAAAATAAAATAGAATTTCCAATTGATAGAAACTACTATATATATAACCTGGGAATACTGAAGATTAATACATCTAAGTGGGGATTTATTTTTACAAATTTAATTCCCATTTCATCTTCAAAAGAATTTGAACACAAGACCTAGCAATATTCATAAAGATATACTTACTCCCAAATTAAATAGCAAGTAACGCCTACACCTATTGATCCTAGCAGCAAGCATAATGCAACTATTAAAAAAGTCTTCAGCACTGATCCAGCTAAAAAATAAGAAATAATAAGAACTGATTAAAACAGTACAAAAAGACAGGGGAAACATCAAAAACTAAAATTCTTGGCAGCTTTAATTTGTGATTAAAAAATATTATAATTAAATAATATATTCTACAGTATTCAGTAAAATATCATTGTAGAACCTTTTTCTATAATTTAAGATTTATTAGATTTTGCTTCTTATAGCAGACAGATTTTGCAAAACAATTACTAGCATTTCTTCACTTAATTTTTAATGCAAGTTTTTATGGATTTTATTCGAGTTCAACTTAATTAATAATGCAAGATCCTAATCACATTAAGTGAAGACACTTGAACTCACTCGGAGGTTATTTGCTTTTCATATGAGAACATGTTCATGTTTCTTTAGCAAAGTTTCATTATTTTAGAAAGCATTCTTATTCTAAATTCAGGATTGTGACTATATCTTAGTGGAGATTTTAACAATTTAAATTTGTTGAATTTTAATCACTAAGCAAAAAGTTATTAGCAATGAACTTTGTCATTTAAACTAATAACAAAATATGCTTGGAATTACAGAAACCACATACTAACACTGAGGATCAAATCTGTTTATGTTTAATAGAATACAACAAAGTTTTTATTTAGTTTAATGAAATTTATCAAAACTTTGGGAGGTTTTTAGTGGTAATACTAATTTAAAATACCTAAAATGTGTCATATTTGCAAGGGAGAAAATCCTTACTTTTATTTCTACAGAAATCTTAAATGGTAAACCTTTTGTTTAAAATAAATTCAGCAATTTTTATTTTCAAATTATCAAGAAAACAATAATACATTCAAGGAACTGAAAATACAATGCACATCTAATTTCATTTTGCTGAAATTCTGAATTGCCTTTAGGTACTACTTTTTTAAAAAAAGTAAGAAAATTAGAATTTCAGTTTAAAAATTAGCAAAATGCAAATTGTGTTCTACAGGCCCATCCTTCAACCAGTCAGTTTTCAGAGGATGAAATATGCTACCTTGGTAGAGGAGGACTACAAGTAGGGGGACATGGATGTGACGCTATCATTTTTTTAACATCAATTCAGTCACTGGATTTTGATTTTGCTTCATACTCTCTAATAGCTCCAACTGCTTATCAATTATACTCCAAGAATTTTCCTGGAATCTGGGTGCAGAAAATGTGGAGCATGTAAAATACATCTATGTATTGTTTTTACATAATTCTTTTGATGGTTTCAGGAAGATTTTTCCTAAATGGCTGTTGTGTGTGTGTTTTCTTTCTTTCTATTTTTAAGTGGATTGACAACATGTACACAAGAGAATAAGAATTATCACAGAATCTTATCAAAGAACTTACGATGATATCTTAGAATGTAATAGATTCCAAGCTCTAAAGCAGAGGTCTCCAATCGAAATAATCTAACAGGCCCCTTCGGAAAAACATTATAATCTTGCGGGCCGCACATAAAAATATGTATCTTTATATCAGATTTGGAAACAAAAAAAACATTTATTGGAGTGAAAATTTAAAACAGAATGAATTATTATTATTGTTTTCATTATTTTTCATGTATACAGACATGGATAATATAATGTTTGTATAATATAATACTGCAATGATCAAATAATGTTTAAAGTATTACAGTTGCTATTTCCTTGAAAATTACGGTGTTCCTATTGAATTGATCTTTCGTTATTCATTGTTTATAGTGCTGTCATTTGCAAACGATTAAGTATACTTTGTCTTTTATCTTAGCCGTCCTGAATATTCTTTTTAAACTTTAAAAAACATCTCTGACTGTCTCTTGCCTTTTGGGCACTCCAAACAGAAGGAGGAGAAAAATAAGTCGCACACACAGAGAACCATGTACCATCCATAGTAAAGGATATGCATAATGCAATTCGAAATTTATTAAAAAAGTAATTTATCATAGTAAAATCAAATGCAACTGTTTGATAAAATATAAATCTATTTTAATCAAAAGGACATTTCTATTATAAAAAGGATTTATTTTAAAACAAGAACAGGCAAATACATTGTATACATATATATGTATAAATTTCCCCTCAAATAAATTTCCAAATAAAAAAACTTTAAAAATCTGATATTTAAAAATTTTTAAAAAAGAGTCGGTGGGCCGCAACTTACGTACTGGCGGGCCACATGCGGCTTGCATGTTGGACACCCCTGCTCTAAAGCATCAAATTTAAAAAATAACTTTAGGGAATGAAGCAAAGCATGTGAAACAACTGTCTCAAATGAAACAGTTGTTCTGTTATTATCATGTACAAGTCAAAGAATTTCTCAATGAGACAATATAATATTAGACAAGGAAGACAATGTTTTTCAACAAAAATTACAATATTACTAAATAAGCTAAATTCCAAAACAATGTGTTCCAATAATTGTGTGTTTTGTAAACACACTATTATTTTGCTTACATCTTTTAAATAGTTTGCATTCCTTTAAATTACCGTAAAATCCGGCGTATAATATGCACCTATACTTTCAAGTTTAATTTAATTTTTAGGTATATTCGCCGTATAACGCACACCCTCTTTTTTTGAAGAAATCTGACAGACTATTATACATTGCTCTTATGTTTTCAGGTCATTTATTCGAGGCATTATCCCAGACTTTTGAAAAAATAGGTTTTTTCTAGAACTACAACTCTTTTAGTTCATATGGCAAGTAATTTCTTTTAAATAAGCAGTATTTCGATGCATATAAAAGTAAAAAAAATTTTTATGCTCAATCTCTTTTGTTATTTTTAAAGCTATAGTTTTTATACCCGGCGTATAATGTGCACCCTTAAGTTTCGATCTTATTTTTTGTGTTAAAAATGTGCGTTATATGCCAGATTTTACGGTACATTGTAAAATAGACTTAAGGAAACACAGTACAATTCAACTGACGAAAATCAGTCCAAAAATCAAATCTAATTTTAAACTAAATTACCTTAAATATATTTATTTTTTTATTATGTCACAAAATTTGAAAACTTAATTTTAAAAATCTCTGTTTAAGATAATTATTAGGTTCGTTTTTATTTACATCCCAAAGGCAAATAAAAACTAGTTTATCTTCATTTAAAATGCAAAGGCTTTTTTTCTATTGCATGAAATGCTTTGATATTTTTTTTTACTTATTGCTATTAGTACATACAACAAAAGTTGATATGCATTTTTTAATCAAAGCTTGTTTTTTAAAAAAATTGATGAATTTAAAATTCACAATTTCTTAAGGGATTTTCAATAAGCAAAAAAAAAAAAAAAGTATTTTACAAATATCAATCAAAATACCCATACCAACTTTGGCTATACATGGTTCAATATACTTGTGAATCAAATTTCATGTGTGTGTCAATTTGTGTAGAAGTAGCATTTTAAAATCACTTAAAAAATTTATAAACTTTTCCTTAAAAAATAAAAGGCGAGCTCTTTTTATGGTATTTTGAGCACAAAATCTGTTTTACATAATACATACACAAGGGACAACCAAAAGAATTTTGAAAATCATTAAATCAAAAAATTTTGTGTAAATCGTATCATGACCCCATAACACACAATTTTTAAATAATTATTCAGAAAAGAAGCCTGCATTCAAGAGCATGTTAAAATAAACAACAAAAGAAATGTGCAAATAAATAAATAATGAAATAATGTTTACAAATAGAGGGTCACTAGTTAGAATTCAGCAAGTTAAGTATCAATGCATACTTTTCTAAAGGACTTACTTGAAGGGCAAAGAATGGTCTCAGCTCGTCCTCCATATTCCCCAAAAAGCGGAACTCCATTCTTGAAGTTAACTGCTCGGACCTGGATTTCAGTTATGTTGTCATCCTTCTCGGCACAGTTTTGATCAAGAATCAGGAAATTTTGACCAGACACGTTATAAACACCCTCAAATGTCCCTTCCAATTTGATTTCATAATACAGAATGGGTCCATTAGGCAAGAGAGGTGGATCCCAAGAGATGTTAAAGATGTCTTCCTTCATTTCAACTCGAGGAACAGTGATGATGCCAGGATCTAAAAAGAATTGTTTTTGTCACCATACATCAGTAATTACTGCAAAAACACACTTTTTATATAATCTCTTCTACCTAGAGTCCAGATAGAACTCCAGGTAGATGAAATCAGAAAGTTTTTTGCATTTGCTATGACTACAGCAGGATGACAAGTCATTGATCCCCAAGTGGGCAATACGGATTAGATATAATTTCTGATTTAAAGGAGAGTTTCTATTTTTTAAGCCACTTAAAAATTATACATAATCTTAGCAATTTTTTGGTATAATTATTTATGAGAAATATGTATTTATAGTTTGTTTCTTCAGAAAGCTGCGGTATTAACAGGAATTATCAATCTTGCAAATAATTCTCCCATCCTTACTATTTTCACATAAAAAGTAACATAGAAGACAGAAATTAGATTACATGAGTGCCAGCTCGAAATGCTTATGCTTAGTTTGTTAGAAACAAAAAACTATGTAAGAATAATAAACAAACCAAGAAGCCTCACTTTAGTGTGTGGGGGGGAATAAAGCTTAGGCAACGCAACCAATTGGTGCACCAAGCAGAAAACGAATGTAGGAAGAAGTCAAAAGGAAAAACTATTCCCAAGGCAATGAAACATGAGCAAGCGGTGCAGTGGCAGTCGACATGCTGACCCAGTTTTGATGCATTAGAAGCTGTTCGATGTTATTTGTGTGTTTAAATTAGTGTTACTATATGGGTTGTGGAGGTTTTAGTGGAAAAAAATAATACATGCCGATCACTGGGAAACTTAAAAAATTCTTGTGAGATAATCAAATATTATTAAAAAAAATTAGAAAATAGCAATAATGTTTTAGATCTCAATACATATCCTAAAAGAGAAAGAATTCAATTTCTTATTATAGTAGCTTACACACTTAGCAATACATATGAAATTAAAATTTTTTTTATTTATGGGCATTTCAAAAGTGATATCTCCATAATGAATGATTTCAGGGAAAGATAAGAAAAATATATTAACACCCGACTCAAATTTTATAAATACAACCAGTTTGCATTAACTGTCATTTTATTGTTGTGGAAACAAAACTGGATGGAATGCTCGATTGTCATTTTCCAAACAATCACTGAAAGTTGAAAATGAGGTAAAAGGTTCCCATCATTATAAGAAAGGATATTTTATAAACCAACAATCAAATATGGATTAAAAAAAAGACACTTACATGATATGTCAGTACTAACATAAACAGGCTGTGAGGGGACAGAACACGCCTGATCGACACAGGCTGTCACCTCAATGGAGTAATTGGTGTAATAATATACATTATCCAGGACAACTTTCTCAGACAAGAAACCATGAGAGTCTTCCTTCATTCGCACTTCTTTGGTTTTGGAGTTCTCGTCAGGAGATGTCGTCTTGTTGTAACAGATGACATAGCGAGTGATGCGGCCATTTGGGATGGTGGGAGGCTCAAACCACACCTTGATGGTTCCCTCTTCAGCTATGGCACTGACATTGGATGGAGGATCATCTGGAGCTGAAAAAGAAAATTTATTTAAAATTGACGTGGAATTGGAAAAAAAAATATTGATGATCATCACTAATTTAAAATATTCAAAAGGGCAATAAAATTCTTTTTTAATTTTTAGGCACGAAAATTTGTAGTGAAGTGTGATGTTTATGCTCATATTTTAAGAAGCAATATGTTCCAGTTTATGCATTTGCATTATTTTTTTTATTATTTTACATACATTTAAATACATATTTTTCAAAGAAAAACATAGATATAAAAAATAAAGAATCAAACTTTCTTTTTAATAAAAAGATTGCACTATTTTCATCTTAAAACAACTAATAACTCCTCTACAAACATAATTGATAACAATGATCATATCAAGTTTGCAAAAACTCACCTCCTGGCATTGTACACTCTTTAACTAAGGGGCTATAGTCACCCCACCCACTACGTGTAAGTGCTTGCGTTGTCACTACATAGCAGGTGTAGGGATTCAAACCAGACAAAATTACTTTTTCTGCTGATGGATCCACCTTCCTTTTATGCCAGCCTTTGATTCCCTGACCTTTAAAAAAAAAAAATACAAAAAGTGGCTAATTTAGATTTGGTAATTTATATTATTATTTGTTACCCGAATTTCTAAAGCAAATTTATTCAAAAATGCAATTTTCGATTCATATATGCAGCACACGAGTGTAGAAATTACACCTGTTAAATTGTATTACCTTATACCTGTTAAACTTTATAATTTTCAGAGAAAAAATTAGGGAATTAGTATAAACATAGAGAGGAATCTTCAAATGTAAGTTTAATTTGTTCCATGACCAAGCTCATAAGTGCTTGTATCTCAAATCCAAACAAGTTGAGCTGGCACTCGGCACCCAAGTAGACTTTTAGCCTAGATAGATGCATCATCCCTTCTATCCATCAGGTCATTTGGCACCAAAACCTCGACAGAAACAACACCAAACATGAGTTGGTAATAATAATAATTCAGTTACCTGGGTTACAAGGACAAATATACATTAGGACAAAAAAATCTAGATTAAAAAGATTAAATGTATCTAAGACACTTACCATTTACTTTGCATTCCTTTGGATCATAACTACAGTTTCCAATACAAGGGCAATAATAAACATAAAATTCCTTAATTAATTTCTCATATGCAACACATCTGAGCATCCATTTTATCTGAAGATTCGTTGAAGTTTTCGGATAAACTTCCAGTGAGGTTGCCTTTACTTGAGCTGAAAGAAAGTAAAAAGAAATTATGATCAGCGTAAAGCCTTAAAAGTAAATTTTTGCATCTACGAAATCCCATCCTACCCAGTATAAAAGTACATTTCATTACACATGCTGACACAAATTTTAATTCTTTAATTAATAGGAATTTGAATAAAAAAAACAAATTGATAGAAAAATTAAGATGGAAAACAGAACAAAGAGTGATCTCATTGAAATATCTAAGATGGTCTTGGTTTTAATTATCACCAAAGATAAAAATATAATAAAATGCAGTAGTAGAGCTCAATAAAATTTTAGCGCTTAAAATTATCCAAAGAATAAGTTTTAAGAAAAAAATCAACACACAAATACACAAAAAGCATCTAATAAAAAAATATATACCAAAATAATTGAAATATTTTCACACAATAAAATATATATGTGTGATGTGAGCACAAAGTTTAAAAGGTTTTGCCAACACAACATATAATAACCAAAAGCTTCCTTTTATCTGAACTTGGCAAAAATTTACGACATTTGACCAATGCAAATGAGCAAAAGCAACTCTGAAGCACTATATCTTCAAAATACAATGAATGAATCATCTAAAAAGCTGGAACAGAAATTCAGTAGTGTAATAACAGTTTTAAAATGATATTTTTCTAGAAGGTGTATTTATTTCAAATAGGGGGAAAAAAGTCAACACTTACTATCATCAAATGCAGTGCAAGAAGACCAATATATGCCAGATGTCTGATAGTTACGATTCACTGCCACTCCAAATCTGTAGCTGATGTAATGATTGGGAAAATAGAGCTTCTTACTGGTATCACTAAATACCTGCATCCACTCCACAGGCCCTTTGCATTGGTCTTTACCATACTTTAGCAATTCACACCAAAACAAGGTAAAATTGTAATGCTCTTCATCAGGAGCTTCCCAAGAAATGTCGTATTCACCTCGATTATAAGATAATACAGTAATGTTCCTGGCACCATCTAACACTAGACAAGAAAGGAAAAAAAATATACAGATTCAAATTTTAAAAAATTAAATTAATTCAACCTCCCACCCCAAAAAATTTAAGCAACAAGAAGATTAATTCTTGTCTTTTTCAGACAAAATATGAAATTTAAAAATTGAAGTACTTTTATTTCTTCTTTCAAATGGGGCTGTGAATTAGTATTGTTACCATTGCAAACCTAGTACATTCTACATGAACTGGTATTGCTTTTTAGTGTGGCACCATATAGGTATATACTAATTGCCACAATGTAATTTTGACACCTAGTTTCTTCCCCAGAGAGAAGTACCTGAGCTATAACAACTATACCATGAGTTTTATTTTTTCGAGAGCACCCAAACAGGCAGGCAAAGGATCTTTTGCATGCTGCATAATCATACAACATGGACCATGTCGATTTTTTGCATCATGAAAATTTGAAGTAATTTAAAATTTAAATATTGGATAATAATAACACAAAAATAATAAAAAATCACCCAAATTATATATTTATTGCATAAAGTACTCATTCTGAATATGTTTCACATTTTTTAACTGAAGATGGCAAAATTAAATAGTTCACACACAGATTTAAAAGAAGTACTTCCCCCAAACATAAATTAAAATTAACTTTAGTATAGCTGAAATATAAATAAATAAATAAAAGTGATTAAAAAAAAATTACAAATCTTTTTATTTGAAATTTAATTTTACCATTAAAATAATTTACAAGTGTTATTTATTTTATGTTAAGAATTTCAGTACCAATCCTGCTGTTTGCATCAATAATAAAACAAGCTAAAAAAAACCAAACTCTTAAGCAAGGTTTTGGAGCATCTTTCCCCTTCTTTTTCAACTTCTAATCTGTTGTTACAGTAATCATGTCATTATAAAATAAAATGCTAGTTCAGCTCAAACACCCAATATTGCACATGATTGTTTTCACTCCACAGAAAAGAAAGTAAACATATTGTTGGAGAACAGGCTCAAAGAGTATTGATTAGTGTTCTATTGACCTGTGATGATTGAGAAGAGGACTACATCTAGATCAATTTCATAACATATTACAAGATGCAAAAGGTAAATCAGACTCCACAACAAAATTTTTAGTGAAATAGCACTGGCAAAAAATCTTGGAACTTCAAAAAAGCAAGAGTTATTATATTCTCCAACAATAACTCTCAAATATTAACTACAAACAAAATTTTAATAGTGTGAGCATGACAAGAAACACTATGTATGCATTTACAGATATTAAGAACGTTTTGTAAAAGGAGAATTATATTCTGTTAGTTCACTCCACTTAAAAAGAAAGTAATTCAAATATATTTAATTTCTATTTACTTTTAAATTCAGTTTAAAAAATTTAAAAGGAAACTAAAATTTGAAATTTTACAAAATATATGACTCTACTGCATACAAAAATTCAATACTTTTTACTTAATATAAGATAATTATTCCACTGCATTTGTTTCCATTTACTCAGAGGACATAAATGGAAACAAATAATTTATTCCAATTGAACTGCATCTCCCCCCCTCCCCAAACTGATATTTTATGTGTTTGCATTCATAATAAATATATTTGATACATAAATGAAGATTTAACTTACATTTTTCTGTCTTGTCAACAACCATCACAGCTGTTTTGTTGGATGATGCACCTTTCACATTCACAGCAACTATGGTGAATATGGTTGCAGTTCCCGAGTCCATGTGTTCAAAGGTGTAAGAAGTCACATTGTTAACAGCAATAGGTCTATTGGATTTTTTGAAAGCTTGTCGAGTGTAACGAGTAGGAACAAAATGATCATGATATTCAACGATATACCCAAAATCCTTTCCATTTTCAAATTCAAAGGAAACAGGCTGAAAAAAAAGCATTAGTTTTCAGAGTTCATTATGTATTAATGACCTTACTAAAGTCAATAACTATGTGAGGAAGAGGAATATTTATAAATTTGCACCATTATTTTTAGGATGCTATAAATTCACTACTGAGCTTAAATATTTATTGAGTTACAAAAGATTACAAAATGTAAAGAGAAAAGTTTCAATCCATATCAACAAATTTAAGCAATAAGATAAGCATATTGTTAAATTAAAAAAAAGATAAAATTAGGGGAGAAGAAACTCTTTTAGAAATTCTGTATGTAATATAAACACTATGTGTGTGCGTGCTTTTAGCAACAATTCATTCATCAACTGTAAACAACATTTTAGAAATTTAACTAAAAAATCTGGATTCACTTAATCTAAAGCAAGAAACTTTTTCACATAAAGCTTTTACTGAGGTAAAATTGTGAAAGGTTCTAATACTCATTAAATCTAATTCAGGATAAATGTCATTACTTACTTTCCAATATAGAGTTATAGACCTATTTCCAGCAATAGATTTAGAACTAAATGAAGATCTTTCAATAACAGGAGCAAAGTATGGAACTACGAGAGAAAAAAAAAAAAAAAAAAAAAAAAAACTTTTAAAATGAATATAAATAAATACAGCATAATCTCAATAGAGAATTTCCACATATTACTTTTTGGAAGATGATTCTAAATTGACTAACATTTATGTTTGTTGCTCGAACACTATAATGCTTAATGCCAACTAATTCAATTACTATAACTTGATCTGCTTGCTGCGTGATGCTATGTGTATTTTGCCCATGGAAATTGCAGGATGTGCAGTGAGAGGGTTAATCTACCATAGATCATAAATGGAAAATGGGATAGAAAAACAATATCACTTTGTAATAAGAACTTTCCATATGCTTTGGATTTCATCCCATCCACTTGAGGCTATCTTCACATAACATTAAAGAATGTGACTCCAAAAGGAAATACTTTCCAGAGAGAAACAATTTTTCCCATTAATATAAAAAACTGATTTTTCTAAGATATATATAAAAAAAAACATATTATACTTAAATTAAAACTGCATTAAATTATTAGTATTATTCTATACCATTAACTTTCCTATGGGTTGATCAATTTTTTCTGGAATAAAATGGGTTTCATATTTCACATCCTATAATTGTTCGAGTTTTTGCTTTACATATCAAAGAATAATTTTTTTTGTTTAAAGAATGTGTTCAACTTTTCAAAAAACAGAGTTATAAAAAGATACACAAGTTTACAACACTGCAAATTTTCTTGAAAATTAATATATTTTTCTGTCTGAAGATGTGTTCCAGGTTAAGTTAAAATCTTTTATATTTGGCAAAAGACAGCTATAAAATAGTCCAAACCCATATTAAAAATTCAAATTATAGTAAGAATGTAACAAACTCAAATAAGGATATGGAGGTGCAGTATTTTCAGAAGTACAATCCAAATAGAAGTTTCTTTTGCCACTTATTTTTTTTAAAAAAGCCACAGGGAATAACAGATTAAAACTGATTTCAAGTTATATTAACTCTTTAATCTAAGCATATCCAATGTATCATTAGTATACAGAATGTATATATGAATCATTTTAGGAAATTCATTTCTAAATAGTTTTTTATGTGGTGATTCTACTGAAGTTATTATAAACTTTGTAGAATACTAATGCAAACCTTGAAACATTCAATTTTTAAAAAGAGACACTTTAAAATAAAATTTAAAAACATTGCACAGACATTAAGATCAAATAAATAGTTTTTCAATTTGGTGGTGAATTCAGGAAAGAAGCTATGGGGTTAAAGACACAGAATCAAATTAGAATTCTTTATTTTTTCTTTAAAACCTATCTAATTTTTTTTAAGTAGGAAACATTGCTTTCTGGCTTGACAGAGTTAAAAATCTTCATCAAAGTCACTCTTCTTCAATGTCAATCCACTTGCACTTGTAGCAATGATGTGGTCAAAAACAATTTTTTTTCTATTTATTACATTATGCTTTTATTAAGTATTAAAATGTCACCAAAATACAATATTTTGCTTAGAAAAATTGGCAAATCAGAGCACATGATATTTGGCAGTTTAAGTACATAAATTACTTTCTCCAATCTTTGTTTTGTTAAAAGCATTGATGGCTTACCATCCAGAAAGTAAACACACACTTAGAGCATCAAGGGAAAGGATATTATCTTTATATCATCACTGTTAAGTGAATAAAATATATAACTTAGGTTGTGTTTTTTTTTAATTGGTTTTCTTAACTAGCTGAGATGCATGAATTTACAATAGATTACAAAAGCACCTTCATTCACTTCAATAAAATTCGAAATGTTATGATGATGTAAAGTTTTTAAATGCCTCTCAAACCAAAATTTTGAATTTTCCAGTATTTCAATAACTCCAAATTGATTTTATGCAACAACAAAGGGCGAATTCATAGAAGAGTTGCATATACAACAAATTAAAAGCCTTACAAAACAGAGCGAAAAAAAAAGTCATAATTTTTTCAATACGTTAAAAAAGGTAAAACTATCTGAAAAATGACATTAAATTTTAAAAAGTTTATTAATTATAAAAGCCAACATTACAAAAGTTCCTTGAATAAATATTGCCATCCTTTAAAGCACGAAAACTATCTATTAATTTTACAACTTTAAAATACATTTTAGCATGAAATTTACATAAAAACAAACATTTTTTTCAAGTTTTTCTACAAAAGGCATACCATCTGCTTTTGTGGTCTCAGTCTCATTTTTGGCTTCACTTCTAATAGAATCTTTTCCACTTTCAGTAATGACATGACAAGTAACTTCAAACCTGTAAGTTGTGTTAGGAATCAAATTAACCACCTTGGCAACAGCATTCTCACTTGATTTTGTTCTCACAGACACTACCTACAAATAATTTTAAAAAAGTTAGGAAACATAAAGTCATTCTGATAATAGAGTTATGACGGAAAAAATTTCTTTTTCCTAATCCAGGGGAAAAATTAAGATATAGGTAATAAAAAATCTTATAGCCTCTCATTTCGAAAAGTCAAAAAGAAAATTGCATCAATTTGGAAGATTCCTCCCACCCATGAACAGAATTTTTTTAATGGAATTTTTCTAATCACAGCAGTTTTAAAATAATATTAAAATAATTTCAATAGGTCAAAACTCAATTTATGGTGGTTCTAGAGCTATATCACTAGTTACACTTAGACATTTAATGAATATATATTTGATTTCCTTTAATACTTTTGAGCATTGTAAGAGACATATTTTCAAAATAAAAAAATTAAATTATCCCAGAATTTATTCCTTTCTAAAACTACTACATTACAGAAATCTTTTCGTTGAAGATTTCCTTCTTTTAGAGGAAGTAAATAGTATTAGAACATGAAAAGAAAAGATCTAGTCAAATCACATATTTTTCATATTCAATTATTTTTTTTATCTAAATATGATAGGAAAAATGAAAAAGATTATTCTGTAAATATCACAAATTGATCAGTGAGAAAAACAACACAAAATGCTGTTAAAACACAGACATAATTGTTTAAATTTGATTGAACTTTTTTTTTCATTTAGAATCAGTAAAAAATTTTTAGTCCACACAGATATACAAATTATTGTTTGTAATTCGTTATCATTTTCAATATATTTTGTTTGTAATAAAAATTTAATATATTTCATCTTTTATTAACTTCTTTAAATAATACAGAAGTTTAGACAATATAAGATCCTGTCATTCTTTATCAATGTCAGGATGACACCTATGTGACTACTTTTCATATCAACATTAACAGAGAATATTACGGCCACCCCAGTAAAGTCATTTGGGGCCTCAAGCCGGATCTTACAAAGGATTGCTAAGCCATTACAAAACATAGGCTTTGGGCCCAGAGTGTACCTTACGTCACTGTGTAATACCTAGCCTCTATTCATAAGCCACAAAATACATCCGAGTAAGATAATCTAGATTTTACAGTTAAAAATCAAAGAAAAGAAAAACCCACAAGACACAACAGAAGAAAGAATAATAATAACCTTTATCTTCCAAGGAAAAGATGTGGGATAAAAATTGACAATATATTCAAGGTCACCATTAAACTCCTTGTATTCCATTCCTTTTGGTACAGAAACATTGATGACTACACTAGTCTCACGCACATCGCTGAAGCGGACAAACTTCGGAATGTCAGGTTTAACTGGAAGAGTAAAAATAAATGTATATATCAAACAAAGTATTTATCTAGAAAATGACTGCTCCACTTCTCACCCACTTGCAAGTTTTACATTTATATTTTCATAGTTACTTAATTATAATTGTAAAGCAAACCAAATGAATACAAATTTTCAAATTAATACAATATAAATAACATATTTTTCAATTTCACCTTTTCCATTTTAATTGACATATTCTAAAGAGATACGCAATAAATTAAAGAAGACAGCACAAGATTCTGAGCCATGATCCAATATGATCAGTATTGCATTAACCCCTTCACAACGAGCGCATCCTATACACATGACACAATGATTCCACTGTTTCTAGCCAAGCACTGCATGTACATAACTTGAAAATTGAATGATCTGTTTGAATTTTTTAAGTGCTAGTAGACATAGATTTTCATAAGTTGAATCACAAGGC
Organism: Trichonephila inaurata madagascariensis; assembly: GCA_019973955.1. Classification (NCBI taxonomy): domain Eukaryota; kingdom Metazoa; phylum Arthropoda; class Arachnida; order Araneae; family Nephilidae; genus Trichonephila; species Trichonephila inaurata. The sequence continues at coordinate 89,184 of BMAV01021431.1, read as the reverse complement.
ATTCGACTTTCATGTACAATACAAATTAAAGGCATTATTCTTCCTTGTTTTGCTTTTTTTCCTTAAGGGAATTTATTAAAGTGAATTCAGCTTACTATTAGAGAGTTATATAGTTATTAAATTTAGCACTTTACCAGTTTCACTTATTTTTACTAATATTATATTCTTTATATTAACACATATGAAGAAGTATATAATATACACAAATTCTAAAATTAGAGCAATTAAATTAAAATGCTAATTTTATGACAACTTTTTTGTATAATTAGGCTAAACTGCCGAAAACTAATAGGCCTGTGGCAACGCTTCATGTTGAAGTGTTCGGTTTTGTGAGCTGATCCTGGAGGGTTTAATGTTATTACACTGTTAAAGTGCTTAGAAATACAATTAGGGCTGTTTTTGTTCAATGTAGGAGTAGAATCCTAAACTTAGAAAATACTTTCTCGATTAATTTTTTTTTACATTAATACATATTTCTTTCTGCTAACAAAGAAAAAAGCATTAAATTTGATCAAACTTTATTTTTCTTTTTCCAAAACAAAATACATTACATATTTCAAAGTATACTTACAATGGCAGTACATATTAAACTTCAAAATGAAAAAACTGTCTGTTAATAGAGTGCTTCTAAACTCTGACTGATAGGACATTCAGGAAGATTGTCACATTTCTTAAAAGACAATACAACCTTATAGGTCAAACAAAAGATTACTTGGGCATTCAGGGATTGCAAGTCCCCTTTTACCTAAAGAAGGCAAGTTCCCAAGGATTCTAAAATCTGAAGACAAAGTATCATACAAACTTGCATTAATATTTAAAAAAAAATTCTGTCCAAAAATATTATATTTGGATCCTGTTCTGAGGTATTAGAAGACAGTATACAATAGTCCTTGTTATTCCATGCTAAATTTTTCAGAAATCAAACCTCACATTTGCCATTCATTTGCTGCTCTATTTTTACTCAGTCAAAAGAATCAGATTGAAATACTTTTGAGATTCCTTACCTTTTTTTATAGTTTATATAGCAACACTAGTCCTCAGAAGATAAATAAAAAATTCAGACAACAGAAACATAATTTCAAACATTATTATTAATATGTGTTCTATACATGAATTCCTTTTGTATGTACCATTATTATGTAATCACTAGCACTCAACTGAGAATTCTGTATTTAAAACCCTAAAAATGTATTTTTAACAATATTAGAATGACTTTATTTTTTAAAAAAAAGACTTTTTTTTTTAATCAAGCATTTCTGAAAAGTTATTTTTAAAAATAACTCAATTGCTATTTAACATTTAACAAATATTTTTCTAAAAAAAATATTTTTTTTTAAATCTACATAAAAACAAATATTCCCAAACTTACTTATTTCATCATGTTTCAATCGGAAATATTGTTTGGATGTTCCCAAAGAATTGATCCCCTCTAACATGAAACTAAGATACTTCTGATTTTGAATATAGGGCGGTTTAGTATCAAGACGGAATTCGCAGAAACCTGGACGGAAAATGGGGCACTTGCGTTTAAATCTGAAAGTAAACAAGATCTTGAGAAAGAAAAAGAGGAATTCAAAATGAATATTACTAAAAATGGTTAAACTTAACTTGTCAAACAGAGAAAAATTAACAATTCGGAAATTCACAATTTTTCTATGCAAGATTTTTAACACTTCTTTTCTTGAAATGAATAGGTATCAAATGAGTAATTTACAGTCTTTAATAAATTTTTTTATTCTTAAGACAAAAATTGTGACTTTTGAATAAAAAATTTGTATGCGATAGCAATCCTTCTCACTTGTCTGCAAAGTTTTAAGTATCTCATGTAAGTAAACAATTTTTTTTTTTTTGTTTGTTCCCAATTATTTACCACAGCACTAATTGGTAAACATTACATGTCAGTAAATCAAGTGCTTGAGTTTTTAAATAGATTGCCATTACAATATTATTCAATGAAAATGCTTAATTAATGATAAAAACAAATACAGTCTGTATATTTCTGTGGTTCCCACCAATTTCATTTTAATCACACTCTTGATAATCATTTTATTCAGATTCTTCTTCCAGCTTTTATAACTAATTTGTTTGGAAGAGTAAAAACTATGTATCAAACATCACTTCAATTATTCTAATGACCTAGCAGCAAACAATTTAAAGCCAAACTAGTGTATCATCAATATGTTTCTAATTAGTTCTGTGTTTTTTAAAAAAAAATTTATATTTTGAATAGGAAGTACTAATATAATGCAAGGGTGTGTATTTTAATTTCCTCTGAGAAAAGTTACACAGATAATTGTGAGTGATAATCAAAGTAATTGTATTAAAAAAGAACATCTTAGAAGCTTACAATGGATTCTCATTCACCAAGTCATGCAAAAAATATTGTGTATGCACATTGTTGTGGGGCTCCTGCCATGTACAAGTCAGATTTGCAAATCCAATGCTGATGCAGTTGAAATCTGTCACATTTTGAGGTGGATCTAAAAATATGAATCAAAGAAAAAAATTTTCATCAGTACAATCTTACCTATTCATATAAGTAATGAATGGTTTCAATGAAAAATTTTAAACTGACATATGAATACAAACCACTTTAAAACAAGTACCTTTAACACTTTTTGCATGCCAATTTCATAAATGGAACCCCATTAAAAAATTTTTTTTAATATAAAATTTTGTTCATATTGCACTATAAAAATTACTATGTACAAAGAAAATATGGATTAAATTCTTAGTATCAAGAAAAAGTCGCTAAAATAAATATCTTTTCTTAGATGAAAAATATAAATTTGGTATTTTTTGTAAACTTTTTCTCAAGGAATATTCATATAAAATTCAACACATTTTAATAAATTCATTCATTTAAAAAAAGATTTAAAAAAAAAAAAATGTTTACGACTCTTGATGTGTTTTTAAATTTGTCTATATCCCTCCCCCTCCATATACATTCCTCATAGCTGCCATAGAAAAGCAGGTGTGTGGTAGGAGGTCGCTTAACTTCATTTGGAGAGACACTTATAATGGAGAATAACATGATAAAGGATTTTTCTTCAGTTGGTCAGTTCCTTCAAACACTGGAAGATACTCAACACTAATCAGCCGTCTCATTCAAAACCATTTCCAATTGTAGAAGATTCGAATTATTTTTATACATTATCAGATGATGAAAGTTGTGTTGATATTTGTCAAACATAGCCAGAAGAGTGTGGATGTTTGACTGATGAGATAAGATGTAAATGAAAATGTTTTCAAACCTGTTCTGCAAATAAATTTGAAATTTCTACAAACATAGTTAATGATGAAATATTTCATGAAACTGCATTTGATATTGAAGAGTCACTTCACAGAGAAGGTTGAATTTAAAGTAAAAAAAGTCAAAGGAGAAAAACATTCATCGTTGCTGGGTAAAAATGTTTTAAGTTTAATATAATCCTAAAAATTGACAACACTGAAAATTTTATTGAGATGTTTTCTCAGTTATCTTACCTTCAGTTTAAATTTTTCACTAGCTCATAAGAAAAGAATACCTGCTACATTTAGCAAGTATTACAGAACTATATGCAATGCAAAAGGGAACAATTTTTATTGCAGATAAAAAAAATATAGATCAGTTTCTTGGATTACAGCTCTTTAGTGGGTAATACCAAGTACCTGAAACACACAAGATCTATTAATCCCAATTGTTTCTTCAGAAATGCTTACAAATAGATTTAGAAAAAAAGCTGAATAAATTTTTCATATGACAGATAATACTACACTGGTATTTGGACATAAACTGGAAAAACTTTCTTCCCTTTATGAAAAACTGGAAGAAAATCTTTTAATAGTTTAACATTTTCCATTCTAAATGAAGTACAGACTAATCGATTTTTCCCAGTTGTCATTCAGCTAAAATGTTCATAAAAGGAAAACCAATTTGGATTGGTTCTAAAATATAAAATTTGTGTTCCAATAATGGCTATCTATATTATAAAAAATGGCAAATTATATCTATTGTATACAAGAAATAGAAAACTTCCTTCTTGAAACTAGAGTCGTGTGGAAACTTTTTATCCAAAGATAAAAATGCAGACAACATTAAATTTACTTTGATTACTCTTTTGTCATCACATAAACTGTTCATGGAGCTAGAGAAATCTGAAGAATTTCAAAGTAACTGTGATAATTTGGAACTTATGGGTAGGAAGATGCCCTTTAAAATTTTTAAAAGAAGCTTCAAAATGGCACAGAGAAAATTTCAATTATCAAAGTGACAGACAAGTGTACATTCGGCATTTTAAATGAGAGCTGTAGTAAATGTAGTATCCAGTTATTCAACACTTAAGCCTATCACTATAACCAAAAGATTTTACCAAGAACAAAAAGAAAATTGATAATTTTCAGTAGAATATTATAATTAATGTACAAGGAAATGAGAGGAGTCTCTCTTTCTCCAAGACAAATATCTCAGATCATACTGATTTTTGTTTATAGAAGTAAAAAATGGTATAGAAATATATTTGGCAAAATGCTGAGTATGACTGCAGTTGCTGGATTGACTCCATATTCAAATTTTTACAAAGGTATAGAAGCAGAACAATCATACCTCAATTTTTGTAAAATAAAGTTTGTGTTTGCTTGTCATGAAACTCAAAATTTATTCTGTTCCAGGACTTTGTGCAAAAAGCTTTTACATTTAGAAGCAGACACACATTAAATTAGGCCTTTAATACAAGGACATCATGCTGTTTGTCAGAGTACTAAAAATAAATGTTTTCTGTGAAAGAAAAGATTGCATGAAAAGTGTTTTCCTCACCATCAAGAACAGTGGAAAAACCTCAGAACATTAATGTTCAAAACAATCATATTTTGTCTTTATTTTTGCCTTAATAAATTTCTATGGGTTTTTTTCTTGTATTCTGTAGCTTTTAAACCATACAATTATTTATATACAAATTTTCATATGAAGATTATTTGTTACTTCTTTCACTTACATCCACTTTTCTTTTTGGTGTGCAAGACTAATAAGTAATTGTAAAATTTTTGAATGCATAAATTCCTGCTCACCAATTATGAATTATTTTTTTAAAAAAAATTGGTACAAAAGCTTAATTTTTTGTTCAGCCAGCATTATCAGTGTTATTTTAGAATAGATAACGATAGATAGATAAAATTCACTGACTACTCAAAAATAACGTAAAAAATTGAGTTTAGAACATAAATAATTACTTAGTTTTTTCACTTGGGTTTAAAAAAATATAAGTGTTAAACGTCAATGTTCCATTTATGAAACATATTATAAATGGTATAAAAAAAATTTTTTTCAGAAATTTTTTTCCAGAATTTTTATATTGAGTTTTAGTTTATTTTTAATTAATAAATAGTTTGAGTCATTTTGTAATCATAGAGTAGCATGAAAAAGGTATTCAGAGAAAAAATTCAAAATCTCATTTATATATTCTCCATCTGGAATAGGTAAAAATTTTGAGTTTTGTTACTGGATTTTTTTCTTCCAGTTTAAAGAAAAATTTACTTTTTTTAAAATTGTTTTTTGAAATTTCAAAATATAATGCCATTTTTAATTTTATACAGCATACAATAAAAATATGTATGTTTCAAAATGTACCAGTAAGAAAAATAAGAATTTTATAAGAATTTATATGAATATAAATGAAAGATAGTTACAGTGCATATTTTCTGACCATATTCTCAAAGTGAGGCACTTTATTGGGAATCCTAAACTAGTAAAAAAAATCTTCAAATAACACTTTTTTGTATTTTGGGATTTTTATTTGCTTTTTATTTATATTTTCATTTTTAAAGAAATTTAAAAAAATGTATCAAATCATTTATATTCTTAGAACTGACAAATATAAAAAAACTACTTTTTTTAAATGCTTTATAGCATACGAAGTAATATAACTTTTATTATTTTAAGAAGTCTGTTATTTATTTATAACTTGTTTAAATCAATTCAAAGCATATCTACTGTGTCTAATAGAATTAATTGTAAATATCTTACAATGATCATTTCAACTTGACTCAACACCAAACTGGCATAAAATTTACGATGAGTCATACTCTGCTGTGATATTATAAAACTTAACTATCCAGTCATAATGAATGAACCAATAATTTTATACAGATCAGCAGTACTTACAGCAGCACTCTGATTAAATAAAATTAAAATTCAACTTCTAAAAAAGCAAATAAAAAAAAATATTGAAATCAAAATTTATTTAAAAGAAAATCTTAAATTTTTTAACCTTGTCTGAAAATTTAAAAAAAAGTAGTAAGTAATGAAAAAAATGAGAAAAGAATTAAAATTTATATATTTATTTACCACATATTTATTCATTTTAAGCTGAAGTACTATTAGAGACATATGATCAACAGCACCAGCAACCCACCAACATTATATACCAAGGTAAAACCTTTTACTATTACATAAATAGTAAGCCCTGTAAGGAATATTCCCTCCCTTAAGATATCTTATATAAGTTACGTTGAATTTCTCTATTCAGAATTCTTTTTAACATAAATTAATCCACAATTATTGAAAAAAAATCCATGTACAAAATATGTAGCTATTGTATGTCTCTATCTAAAATCAAACTAAATTTTACAATATTTATATTATGTTCTAAAAAAATAAAATTGAACATATTTTTTGATAAAAGACACAGGAATTCAAGAAAAGCCATGCTGAACCTAAACAAGATCTTCTAGCATTGACATTTTATGAATTACAATACATCAGAAATCCTGACAATACACATGGTTATTATCCTAAGCACAGCAAAATATAATTATTTAGAAACTCTTTATGGCAAGAACATTTACATGGTGAATGAAAAAGACAAGCAAATACTTACAATCTACTCCTATGATTGATGAGCATACCAGCTGGGGTTTGTCATAATTGGGTATGGGTACAAGGCAGCTGTACATGCCACTGTCCTCTTTTGTCGCATTCTTCACTGTGTACTTAACAGTGTACAGGTCAACACGCTCAGTTTCGGTTAATATTCCCTCTTCATTCCGCAAGATGAGATCATTGGATGTCACACCATAATCATCCATGGTTGTATCGAAAAGCATGCATTCAAATGTAAAAGGCGAGCCAACGAGGATATCCTGATCTTCAGTGACATCTAGAAACAGAAAACTGTTAGTTGATCCATTCATTACTAATATCAATTAGAAATACTCTAAGCATGATAATCCAGCACACAGTATTGGAATGCATGCTGTATGAGCCAATTTTGCTAAGCTATGCCAAACAATTGTTTAAAATAAAATGAAAATACTAAGCCCAGATTAAGAATAAGAGATAAAACCTGTAATAATCAAGTAAAATGAGGGAAAATTTATTAAAATCACTTTAGTGAAAGTACAAAACTACATAAAATGTTTCAATGAAGTTTGAAAATTTTCATGAAAGTTAAATAATGCATGAAAATTTCAAGCAAATTCTTTAAAAAAAATACATAAACATCTTAAATTTTAAAAAATAACACATGATATATAAACGTTTTTGAAATAATGCAAAAATATCACAACTTTGATATTTTGACATGAAAATAACTTGAAGAAAAATCTATTTCTGTATCAAATTTATAAAAACTCAGGGTAAGTAATTTAAAAGGTTATGTATAGTCACATGCAGGAAAGTATTGGCTTTTCAATACAGATACTTTTATAAGAAATTCAGTGAAAAAAAATTATAAAAAGTTATTACACATACAGAAATTAATTACCAATTTTGAAATTGAAAACAAGACAATGACCACACAATAATCAGAATACATGAATACATTATAATTTTTTAGGATTCTTTATAGCATAAACTTTGATAGCTTCATAGATAACAGAATATATCTATAAGCATCTCATCAACTTTTCAGGGTAAAGAGCACCCCTTTTCTGATGCTTAACGCCTTGAATGAAACGAGCAACTTTTAATAATGTTCAAAAATACATTTTCCATTAAAATGTAACAACTCCATTCATACATTAACCAACTTTATCCATACATTACTGCAGCATTATCTACCATTAATGAAAGTAAATGTTCAAAAGGTATCACACACTTATATTTAAACTTAATATTTTATCCAGTGGAACTCCCAATGAAATTGGGAATTGCTTACTGAATTAGACATTTTGCAGGATCAAAGTGACCATAATGGGATATAATTTGTAGTTTGTATTATTACTTTTGTCAAATGCTGCTGCGAAAGGACCTTGCTTTAAGAATTTAATCATATACTCTTTTTGATTAGAAGCTAGTTCTTAAAGTCGCAGAAAATTTTTGTCCTACCACATCTGCACTAATAGGCAACAACAGATTAAAAATATTTCCCTGAAAAAGAACCTGCATGATCAGCTGGCTGCTATCAAAAGTACATTACGTACAACAAGAAAAGATATAACTTATTATATTTAATTAACATCATCCATGAAAAAGTGATCAAACATCTAGCAAATTGCTTTTTGATTTCATATTGGCCACTGTGGGAAATGCATATGTCAGTATGACATATGTCACAAAATATAAACCCCCTCCTTTCGAAATGTGGTTATATAACATTCTTTGTATGTTTCTTTTTTATGTTAAAAAGTATTATTTTGCCTTGTCATCTTATATTGTCTCTGTTGCCTTATCTATTTTAGTCATCATGGTATGCAGAACAATTGATGAAAACAAACTGTTCAACTACATGAAGCATACAAATACGAGCAAAGCACAGAATGAGCTCGATCCTAGAGTTGCAAAAGGAGAAAAAACTGAAGTTAAACTGCTTTACTAAACAAAATGACATATACACAAAAAAGTTAGGAACTAATAGTTAGCGAAATATGAAATACTGGAGAAAGGACGATTTATGAATTTTTTAAAAACTTAATGGCAAGCAGTTCCATGATATTTGTTTCCTTCAGTTTCTGGATGTTGTGTAGATTAAAGTGATCAAGAATAGTGTTGTAGAAAACAATCAGTGGATGATGGAAAATGCTTAAAAATGGATGCGCAAGGCATTAAAGTGTAATGAAAGGCAGAAAAGCATAAATATTACAAACAAAAGGCAGGGCCGATTCTAGGGTTTCGGCCGCCCTCGTGCAAACATCTAAAGTGCCATCCCCCTAAGGAACTTTTCATATTTTGACTAATACTTAACGTTGACGTTAAAAAATCATCTACTTATATAAGAATAAAAAGTAAAACACATTAATAATAACTCAAAAAAAATTTAAAATGCAGAAATTCATTTTTTGACCAGGTAATGAGTTATAATAGCAACAAAATGATTTAACAAAATAACAAACTAAAAAAAAATAACCTTCAAAATAAAAATAAACATTTTATAATTATAAATGTAAAAAAACAGAATTTACTCTAAAAATACAATCTAATAAAAATAAATACTCTAAGGCACAAACCTCGTGAAACGAAAAGTATGTAAATCAGTCCTAAGACTAAGTAATAAACTAAACAGTAAAATCCGGTGTATAACGCGCACTTTTAACTCAAAAGATAAGATCGAAATTTACGGTTGCGCGTTATACGCTGGGTATAAAAAAAACTTGAAAAATACAAAAAGATGAGCATAGAAAAAGATCAAACTTTTACATATATCAAAATACTGTTCCTGTGAAAGAAATAACATTTCTTATGAACTTAAAGGGTTGTAATTCTGAAAGTACACTATTTTTTATTAAAGTTTGGAATAATATTCGAATAAAGGACTTAAAACACAAGATCATTGCGCACATGCATTTCAGGTTTCTTCGTAAAAAAGGGTATGCGTGTTATACGGCGAATATGTGTAGGAACACGTTATATGCCAGATTTTACTGTACCTATAAAATAACTTTTCAGGTTATCAGAGAAACAAATTTGTTGATCGTTTCGGTTAGGTCAGTTTTTTCTGAGATTTCGGATTCAATTGAGATTATGGCGAAATCTGAAAGCCTTTCTTGTGTCATATTATATCTCAAGTAATTTTTAATGATTTTTAATTTTCATCGGAAGATACAGAAATAGGTTAGGTTAAAAAAATTCTTAATGCTAGACCGAAATTGGGAAAAAACAGGGAATAAGATCATTTTTCAATATAATTTCCAACATCTCAGCTGTTTTTTACCAGGAAAAATATCTTTGAATGAAGTTATTTCATTGAAGAGCTATATACCGTCTATATCTTATTTTGGAATTTCTTTTTTATTTTCTCTTATTGTTCCAGCAATAGGTTTTTTTTCTTTCTTTTCAAAAATTCATCTGAAAGTAGATGTGTAACAGTTGTCTCCTTTAAAGTCATGTTCTTCCCAAATGTTTATGTGTCTATACATATAAAACATTTATTTTTAACTGTGTCTCCTTCTTCTAAAGCTGTATCGATTTCAGTGGAGGAATCCTACTTGCTGTTATATTCTTCATCATTTGATTCTTCCTCATCATAATCGCGAACAGAATTTCTTCATCTGAAAATACTGTTGTACTTTATCTTTGTTAAATACTGTATCTATTAAATTACTTAAATATTACATTTCTTCATCATAACTACAATAATACGCCATAATATAAGGAAGATTTAAAACGTGCTCATGCATTCAGAACTGTAACTTCGATTCCCGTGCAAGGTATGACATACCCGAAAAGGCGGTATCCAAAAATATATATTTAGAATTCACCCCTACAAGCTAAGGCCCCTCAAAGAATATGACCTTAAAGTTAGCTACACGAGAAACTATCCATTTTCCAAAAGAGGTTTAGAAGGAGTGTTTAAAAAAGGTAGAGGGTGGGTATGACATACCCTGCGCGGGAAATGTCGGGTTAAAACTGAAAAAGATCTCTGACCTGATGCATTCTATATCGCGGTATAGTTAAAAATATTTTTAAAAGTGCCTCTACATTAGGGAAAGTCGAGACCATTTCTTTTGCAACTTCGATGCTTGCACAAAGCCTCGGGTCTTCCCGAGGGACGATTTCCGATTCCGAGTCACATAAGGAATTTCTGTATATAAGGAATTTCTGTGAATGCTTGAAAATAAAGTTATAAATTTTGGATTAAAAAAATAACTTAATTCTTTTTTAATCGAATCTAAATTTTCAAAATTATTATTGCAAAATGTAAATGTTTTCCATGAAATATTTAGAAAATTAAAATAACAATCTTAAGCTTTTTAATTTCTTTTTCCAAACCCTCAAATAATTACATTTTGTGACGTCTTCGATTGATGTGAACCACACCCTGTCAATTCATCTGAAATCACCCTATCCATCCATCCCCAAACAGATGTTGGATGACAGGTGCAGGTGGCCATGGGG
>BMAV01021431.1:41630-72876 GCA_019973955.1 Trichonephila inaurata madagascariensis | reverse complement strand
AGAAGTTTTTCCTGCTTTCTGACCACATACCACTCCTTGTTTTCTCATTATTTTGAGTTACTTTACCAGCTTTTAAACTTTTTTATAGTAGGTCCTGAGATTCAGATTTCACACGGAAAATTTATATCGTTTGAACCTAGTGACATACTATTTTATATACGTAGAAAGGAACTCTTAATATGACCATTAATAACCTTTTACGACTCTTTTCTTACACACGTCCGGGGCCCCTGTAGCTGGGGGGGGCTGTAACATTGATACTGGCCTCCTGATAAGGCAGGCTACAACCCCTGATGAGATGGAATGCTCCTCAGAATTTGAAATCCATTCTTATTTTTCTCGAACTACGTTATGCTATTGGAAAATCGAAACTTATTTTGATTTTTCAATAACTATTTAAAATTCAGCATATTTATTCAACTTATTATAAATTTTATTTTAAAAAATTCACAAAAAATTTTGCTTGCTCGAAAGAATTATAGGTGGCCAGCGCGCGGGGCGGCCGTCCCCTTGCTTCGGCCGCCCGCGTGCGGTGCACGCGCTGCACACCTGCTAGGATCGGCCCTAACAAAAGGTAAAAGCCGACAGGTACTCATTTATTATTTTCAAGGCCCCTTCACACACACACAACATGGATACATTCACATCACAAACAACTATATTAATTGTATCTTGTGTAGGTGTACTTTTCTCGAGTTTGTGGGAAGCCATTTTTATCTATATTCTGTTTTTGGTTTATTTCCTAATGCAGTTTGGGAAGTTTTATTTAAAGTATACTTACTTTGATTTGTTGGATAATTGTTTTTAACCAACCATTTTGGAACTAGATGGGCGTGACTGCAAACTGTCGACATTTTTAGGTTCTTCAACAAGAATATGGGCTTTACATCTTTTTAAAAAGGGATTTCTTGATGAGTGGTGAGTAACTAGCTAACTTTATTTCTTCCACAGCTTCAACAATCCTTTGGTGCAGTTCGGTTACATTTTCAATTGGTTTAAGTTAGAAGGCAAACATTTCGAACATTTGTGATGGGCTCACGCGTCTTTTCTTTAACATGGCCTCTGGGTTCTTTGGGGGCCAAGATTAATGGCAACTCTTTTCCAACCAAAACCCAAGAAGCGAAATGTGAAAAAGAAATGCAAATAAGATAGCCTTTAAATAATAGAAGTTTCAGTAAGTCGAATGGCAATTTGGGGAATATTATGTGTGAAAGAGATACAAGCGTGAATTGATAGCCAATTGTGAAGTTACCTGGAAGATAAGCCATTAAGTCAAGGTGCATACCATTGCACGCGCGTCCAGACGTTTCTTCATCAGATTGAATCTAAATTTGGATTAAGGTAGGATTGATTATTTGATATTAGGACTAGTAATATTATTAGAAGTGAGAGTAGGCGGATTACATAATTATAGTGGTCTAAGTTACGCGATTCTGTTTAACTATTACTGTGTGTCTGTTCATTATAGATTCTCGCTTAAATAATATTATCTAAATTGTTAGACATTTAAGTTCCATTCTTAATAAAGTCATATTAAGAATTAAAAATGTCTATTCCTTTTGCAAACCCTACACCTCTAGCTCACGCTGACAATCAAAGATACGGTCACCCAAAGGGGGGGGGGGGGTATCACACGTTTAATTCATTAAAGTATTGCAAAAATAGGTTTTATTTTTAAATTTATCATTTAATTTGAACTACACGCTTAAGATTAAGTTTTTGAAATAAAATCATTTTATAAAAAAAATTTCCAATAATGCTATGATAGAAAAGTTGCAACTGTTGCACCATATGTCTTAACTAAATGGATCATTTTTTGAAATAATTTGCCTTGGGTAGTATGAATACTTTTTTTTATGGAGAGTTAAAAGTTTACATTTTCTCAAACCGACTGAAAACTATGTTAATTTTAACTAAACCAGCATAGATTTAAACATTTTTTTTACTATTATTAATAGCATGGCTATGTCAGATGACATAGTGAAAAAAATCACTGTAAAAATTGTGAAACTGGGGGGTTACAATAACCAATAATGTGATGGTGTTCATTTAGCACAATTGCAAAAATGTTTGCCATCACGTACGGAGTTTTTTTCCTCTTCGTAACTGATATGACCCCATCTTTCAACCAGTGACGTTGAGTTTCATGACACCTTGTATATACATATATTTTTAAAAACTTTCATCTAAAATTTTAAGGCATATGAATGATGGTTCATTAAATTTTGTTTATAAATTTCTATGATTGGAAGGCAAAACTAAAAACTTTTCAGTAAAGAGAGTAGCTTACTGCTCTCAACTTCAACAGAAAGAGTGTTTATTCACTCAATTTTCAAAGTTTAATTATTTAAAGCAATTCAGTTTGGCCTTTTTGTACTTCAAGAGTTCAGTTTGAAGTTTCATTACATTGTATATGAATTTTTAAAAGTTTAATTTAAATAATTTTCTGTTAAGTAATTTCAAAATTCTATTTCTTTTAATAATTTAGATGAAATAGTATACTCCTTTCTGGGAATAGGAACATCATAACTTATATGTTATGGATAAGTTAGTTCTTTAAGGACAATTACAAACATAATGAAATGTGTACATATAGTTCAATCTTACATTGATATAACAGATTGCTTATTCTTTTCTAATAGAAAAATCAGTAATAATTATGTATATAATATATGTATGTAATTATGTCATAATAATTATGTATCAGCTGAAAAGTTCACTGTTTTTTGAGACTAAATGCATTCTGACACTGAAAATTCTACATCAAAACTTAACTGAAATGCATTGCTTTTATTCTTCCAAAATTGCACAAATACAAAATTTAATTTAAAATTTCATCGAAAAAAATTAAATATATTTCAAAATTAAGATCTTATTTGGTATCAAATACTTTAGTAACTATGAAATATGGTCATGACACAGACTAATGATAACCATTGCAATATAGTAACAACATTTATTTTAAATAAATTTCTTATTTTTAAGAGCCAAATTTTAAAGATAACGTTAATTCTAGGCAGACTTGGAGGATAAAATTTTTCTCATTTTCCAAAAGTTCCAACACTATTAACTGTCAGTATGTGCCTTTCCTAACCAAATAAAAATTTAAAAAACATTTTAAAAATTTGAGAAATTTTCAATAATAAAAGGAAAAGAAAAAAAAGTGTCTCTATAAAGTAGAGTAGGAATATTAGCAACTGCATACAGTAATTTCAAGCTCAGGTTTTTATTTTCTAATTGAAATCTGGGAATAAGATTCAAAAATTTCAATTACTATTATATTAATTAATCAAATGTTTTCTTTAATGATATTTGGAAAAGTTAAAATAACCAAAAGGAAACTGTTCAGCACTATTGAAAGATACACAAGCACTATGTATATTTTACTAAGAATTTACTCCATAAATTCAAATGCATCTATTATGCTTCTACTATTAAAGCTAACTTTATTTTATATTATTTTCAAATCTATAGAATTTCTAACACTAGCATCACAGCCTTCAATATACCGTAAATCCACTGTATAACACGAACCTATAATTTCAAGTTACAATTTTTAAGGCATATTCACAGTATGACCCCCCCCCCCCCGTTTAATGAAGAAACCTGAAATGTACATGCACAATGCTCCTATGTTTTGAAGTAATTTATTTGGGGCTTTATTCCGTTTTAGAAAAAAATAGTATATTTCTGGAACTACAACCCTTTTAAGTTGACAAGGAATGTCATTACTTCTTAATAAACAGTATTTCGATATAAATAAAAGTCTAATTTTTTTTATATGCTCATCTTTTTTATTTTAAAAGTTCTCAATTTTATACCCGGCATATAACACGCACTTTAATACAAAAAATAAGATCGAAATTTATGGGTGCCTTATAAGTGTATGTCATATGCCGGATTTTACAGTATTTCTACAATTACAATCAGTGGTTAATTTGACTAAAAATCCTGAATAAAGAATAAAGTGTAGTTTCTGCTTATATTAGCAAAATTTAAACTTTCAGTTACACAATCACTTAGTTTAATAAGTAAATGTAACAAACATACCTACATAAACAAAGAATAACTTACCATAAAGAGCTAAAACAGTTAAAAACCATCCTAGATATTTTTTAAATTTTGTTTGCATGTAATAAATAGCACACAATATAGAATTTAAAAGAATTTAATAAATATATAACTTACAATAGTTGGTTTGACAGTGAACAGATTACTAATTTTTTAAGAAATTTTATCAATATCAATTCCACTGACATGTTTTCTACAGTTTACACATACATTTAAAGTGTTTTTTTTTTTTTTTTTTTTTTTGTTTTTTTGACTTTTTTGGATTTATTTAGCCTTGTTTACATTAATGGGAAGACATCCCAAACATCAACTATCATTGTGGTTTGTTAGAAATGGAAGTTTTGATGAAATATGCAGCTTTTGAAATTCTTCAGACATATTCAAAATAACATCCTAGTGGCTGTTGCTTTCGTATCCAGTACCCACCTTGTAAATTATTCCTGCATTCATAATGATCAAAAATTTAGAATATTAAAAATACTTGAATACGCCAATGTATTTTGACAACATACATAGCAAGTTTATAGCGTGTTTTCAGACATATACCAAATAAATTGTCACTAAGTTTAATAATTGTCTAAGTTTTCTTGAGAAATAATTGTTCCTCCACTTTCATATTTTCACCCACTTTGTAATACATCAAGACTGTTTTCTATAAATGTTTTCTAAACATAGGAAACAAAAGCAAATGGATCAGTTTTCACTGTTAGGGATCTAACTGACTTCCTGCTGAAATGCAAATACTTTATAATTTCTAGAAACCTGTCCTCAGTCATTTGTCTGTATGAAAAAATTTCAACCCCAAGATTTTCACTATCAATTCAGAACAGGGAGACCTTTATCAACCAAAACCTCACAAACATACAGAAATGAAACAAAAGTGTCCAACTCATGGAGTGATAAACACCAATTTGGATTTCTTAACACTCCTCTTCAGTGCACTGTTGAATGTGATGCAATATTTCTTATTAATAAATCATTTCCATGCACTAGGGCTTAACTCAGTGACGCAACAGCCCATGAGGGCCAAGGCCTACTGTGCCCATCTCAGTATTCGTCACCTTGGGCCCTGAGGTGCAAGAGCACATGTTCCAGTTAGGTGGTCAATCTGTTGTGAAACCCCCAGTTATAAGTTCCCAAGCAAGCTTGGTACTCATTTATCGACTCACTGAAGAGATGAAAGGTTGAGTCGAGCTTGTCCAGCCTGAGGTTTGAACCTCGGACCTGTGGTGTGGAAGCACAATACACTACCAATCAGCCACTGGGTTTATACTGCTTGGGTTGCTATCAACTATTTTTCTCTTAGCATATGAAGCTGACCAAGCCAATTCTTGAAAGACATTCTGTCGAAATGTCCCCATGTAACACTTTTTGAGATACAACCAATTTTCCAAGCTGAATCATTATTTGTTGCTTCTTCACCTCTATGATTATTCTCACTTTGGATATACCTATTACTACTGATCTCATATCTGGAAATTGTACTAGTAGCAAGCAAAGAAATGCTTTCTTGATATAAATTTGCTCTTTCATTAACTGTCTTTTGAATAGACTCTCCATCAGATAAATCAGATTCATTCTACAGTAGAAGCAATCTAATCTTCGTCAAATAAATTTACTAGTTTTGTTTTGAAAAATTTTCTTGGGTTCAACTTTCGAAAATTTCCACATAGCATCTCTTTTTATGCAAAATACTTTCGACAATTCTCAGATCACAAAATATGCAGATCAAAACATTCACGTTAACCAAAACGAAATGAATCTGGATACATCTATGTTCATTGAAAGAAACCATTTTAATGTCCATGTAATTAAAATGTCCAAGCGCAGTCAGAGGTCTCAAAAATTACAAGCAGATGTTTTTACTCCCCATCTCTTACTTTTTAATTTACTTATACTTCTGTGCCCCCCTCCCCCCACAGTTGCTCCTGGTCTATCAGCATATTGTAAATAATTAAGAAAACTATGCAAATAAAGTGTAAACATAATTTTCTGGATATTGTCAAAATGAATGGTAGCCGTAATTCTAGATATATATTGTAATATTAGCAAAAATAAGTATTTGAAATGAGCAAAAAAGAATTATTTAATATTCATAAATATGTTTTTTGGGGGGGAAGGAGGGGAATTATAAATATAAATACCTACAGGAATAAAAAAGTTGCATTAAGTTAAAATGGATTTCCAAGCAAAATGATCACTTTAATAATTCTAGTTTTAAATATAAAAGTGATTTTTAAAATTTTCTTCGCAATGAGACTAGTTTAGGAAAAAATCTTTTAGCAGAGAAGAAAAAGATTAATTTCAAATTGGATCAATATTGCTTCTATAATTATTTCTACTTTCCATGCCTAAAACTGAAATTAGTTACACTAAAAATATGAGGGTCATACAGGGAGCCAAGTTCTGTTTCTGAATGGTCATGGGTGTTTTTTTCTGTGACCTTTTAAAATGGCAACACCCACTGAAAAATCCCATTAAATGAGAAGTGAATAGTGTCATTCAATTTTTGAATGCAAAAAATGTCTAGCCAATCAAAACTCTTTGATGAGTTAAACATGCCACAAAAAACAATAAACGACGAAAGAAATCTTCAAAATCATTTTTGATTAGTCAATGTACACAAACATAGCAAGAACTTCAGCACAGTAAATGAGAAATTTTCAGATATTCTTCTTACAGCCCTGACTTGGCACAAAGTGATTTTTACTTATTCACAAAACTAAAGAATTATTAGAGTGGAAAACAGTTTGCAAATGATGAAATTCTTTTAAAAAAAATAGAGATCTTGGCTCAAATCTTTAGCAGCTGAAAAGTATAATATCAGAATTGAAAGACTGATCCAACATTACAATAAGTGACTTAAAAGCAATGACAACTACATTGAAAAACAGAGAAAGGTACTATGATTTTATAAACATTTTGTGCTGATAGGTTTTATATTTATTTAGTTAGTTAGGCCCAACGCATTTGTTTAATTTCTGGATTACCTTTATATTTCTATAGGTTAGAAACCAAACCCTTTTAAGAATATTTATTGAATACTATGATTCCAAAATGGAATTTAAAAATAAACTATTTCTTCTCTAATATTCTTAGACGATCAGCACTTTATTTAAACAGATTGGATTTGAAAACACATTACATGCATATATATAACAATACAAGTTAATCAAATTTAATTACATGTTTTAATTAAGAACCTGTCACTCATCTGGTATAGTGGTTAGTCATGCTGACTGCTGTGCCATAGGGCCTGGGATTGAATCTCGGAGAAGGCATAAATGTTTGCAAGTGTATAATGCCTTTGCGGAATGGGGGTACTCTAAATAGCTGTCAAGTCATAAGTTCACTTGTGAGGTTGGTGGAAGAGGAAGAGAGATGGGAGGCCCCTGATCACCCCTAGGTTGTTCTCCCTCAAAATTGGGGTGGAACTGAGCTAAAACGTACTATCAACTGCATGGTGCTCAAAGCTATGGCTAAGGACAAGCATACACCTAGCTCTTTGCCACAATGGATTTCATGGGCCTCGATCTGATATTGTCAGAGAGGTGGCATGAGTAACAATTGTAAACCTAAATTGCTAATTTTATGCAATAGAATCAAAATGATATCATTTTATTTATAAACTGTTCTAAGCAATTCATTTTCAATAGAATTATAACTTAGACTAATACAGTTTAAGAAAATATTTTAGCATTTATATTTCAAGCAGTCACATTATTTTATTCAAAAATCAACATTAATTTCGAGGAAGTTTCGCAACTTTTATTTTACTTTAAAAATTTATTTACGCAAATAAAATGTCAAAGACTGATTTTATAATATTAAGTATGAATACATATATATATTGTTAAGAATTTTGTGTAAAATAGTGCAAATAATTTGTATTTGGTTGTGTAATGCCTTTATCTTACTCTAAATTAGATTTAATTTACATTAAAATTGTAATAATCACAAGCAACAAGCCGTCCCTTACGTTATAATGGTGATTCAGTCGGTGAGATCTTGGTGACAGAGCCACGTTGGCATCATATTTGGCGACCATTTTGGAGTCATTGCGAGTTTGGGACCCTCTGGATTTTTCAAGAAACTTGTGGAGAAATCCACTTATTTCACACTCTATGATGCAAGCAGATTTTTTCTGGAAGTTTCCGCCGAGTCTATAAATAGAGATACTTGCCAAAATGAGGGGCAGTCTTGATTCAACAAGCGATTAGTGAGCATTGTTTTGACTAATGATAACTGATTAGCTCGGCTGTGCTTGTGAATAATCCATAACATACTTGTATTTTAAACACTGGTAATTGTGTTTGAGTGCTGTGGAAGGTGTGAAGACCTTCTGCGATTTATTCTGTGAATATTGCTGCCGAATGTTGTATTTCAAGGATTGGATTTTCGATAATAAATCCTCATTGCTCTTAAATAACTGTTTTTCTTCTTTCAGACTGATTTGCATAAAATCCTCGAACCCCTATAATTTAACTATATATATATATATATACAAGCTGGTATACCAGTTCTTCGCATGGATGAACTGAAAAATTAAACAACACAGATTGAAGGATAAAGAAGTTTTTAATGAGTTAATTTTACATGAATTGCAAATTAAGCAAAAAAGCTTTTTGCATATCTCAGTTGAACAAAAAAAAAAGAAAGAAAAAAATACCTTTGTTAACTTTTAAGTCTGTAGATGTAATAGCTGATAAAGAGGGGTTTTTTTTATTTATAACTCCCCATAACTCTCTTGAGGATCGATTTTTGAAATAATGTAAATAATTTATATCTGAAAGTGTAATACATTAATATTACTTTCTGTTGTATTTATTTTATGTTAAAATTGTAATATTTGCGAGCAACGCAGTTTCTTAAATTATAATGGAGATTCAGTGAAAAACATAGCGAAATGTTGACGATTGAGTCAAGTTGGCAAATGTCTAGCTACTTTCATAGCTCGAACTTTATGAGAGCTCTGAAAGACCCGCCGTGTAGGGGATCGACACACGTTAACCCTTTATCTACCGCATTATGATTTACTGCAGCTTTTTTCACGCAGTATTTTTTTTTTGGATCACTACATTGAAAATTAAGGGATATACATAAACAAAATACTCAACTTTGGGAAATTTAATTCATTAGAACTAATTAATTAAAGATATTCTCAACTGTAAAATTAATTATATACACTGTTCACTTAAAATAAATAGTCAAATCGTTTTCTAAGGTCTTCATTAACATACAAAAACATAAGACATTTAAATTTTGACATTAACTATTTTTTCGAGACAAAAATGATAATCTTTGCAATCCACTGAAAATGCAATATCTGCTACAAAACTATTCGTCTTCCCGCTAAAATACTCGTCATAGAACCCGTGCTGCCATATATCTTGGAAGAGTGGATTTCAAAGAATATTCCTGAAAAGTATTGTCAGAATATTTGTAAAATTGGTTATTCTATGTTATTTTAGTGGTACTTATAAGTACCGTCAGTAGATAAAGGGTTAAATCTGTCGAGAGCTCAAACGTCCTCCCATTGGTGTGGTATGGTAGTTAGGAGAGGGGCCAAAAGCCCTCATGTAGCTGAACAGTGCGATGTTAATATTCACTCAATCACTCCAAAAAATACAATACAGTAATTATTATTATTATTATACTTAAAAAATGCAATATCTACCTATTCAATTAAAATTATAGCATTATAATTAACTACTAACCACAAACAAATTATGCAAATTTGTCCAAATAATGCAGTGTGAAAGACAAAGTTTATTTACATTAAGTACCAGAAGCGATAAAAGTATTTATTTTGATATAAGGATCCCATTTCTTATGGTTCACACATGAAAAAAAATCAATAGTAGCTATATATATATATCTAAAGAGAGATTTAAAACAACCTGTCCCTTCAAAACTTAGTTTTATTCTGAAATAAAAAAAAATAGGGATTACACTGATCACAGGAATAAATTAGAAGCCAGCGCCTAGCATAGACAAAACAAAAAGTGTTTCTTCACAAATAAAAGATAGATATATGCTGTTGCTGGCTTTGTTGAGTGCACACCAGAATTGCTTGCAGATGGCAGAATTTTTTCCTACTTACTTGACAAATATCGTTATATTTTGGACACTTCACGCAATGTCTTTATAAATTATAGCCTATGCTATAAATCATAGCCTATGTGTTATTCTGATGTATAAGCTATATTACTGTAAAGTTTCATTAAAATCCATTCAGTTATTTTTGCGTGAAAGACGACCAAACATCTTCACAAACTTTCGCGTTTATAATATACATTAGGATATATACATGTTTTCACAAGCAGCACTGGAATATTCCAATAATTGAAGAAATAATAGAAGCAACAAAAAAATAGAATAAATCTTACTTCCATATGGATTTTCGAAAAACGAACAGCTGTCTGTCAGATACAGTTGACTGCCCAGTAGAATGTAAAGACCCAGCAAAATACAACGCATAATGTTCATTTTCAGGAGTTTTCCCGCATTTTGAAAAACTGCAGTTGAGAAAAGGAGATGAGGAGGCAGATTCTGCAACAGAAAAGAGGTAATTTAAAATGATTTGTTAATGATGAGGGCGGAACAGTTAAATATACACTTTAATACAAGTATTACTTTTTAAGATTATGGCATAAAAGTATATGTTGCCGATTAAGTGCACAAGTCAGTTAATTTGCAGATTAGCAAGGTAATCTGCACATTAACTAGGGTGATGTGTTAAAGTTCAGATTACTCTTTCATTTCTCATATTATCTAGATAATCTGCACAATACCTACTAGGCACTCATTAAAGTGAATGTAAGATATTTGGTGAAACAGCAATATTTCTGTATGTTTAAATTAAATTTTTATTTATTTTTGATGTCTAAAGAATCAAGTTAATACAATCAAGCATTAGTTAAAAGAATCAATCAATTAAAAAACTACAATACAAAGAATCAAATGGTTTAAAAAAGTGATTCCCAAAGTGGTCTATATAGACCCTCAGGGGTCTATGATGATTTGCAAGGGGTCCACCACGTACGTGAAAAAATAATTAAGGAGTCCATGAAGTTAAATGGGGGTCTACGACAGTAACTCTAAATAAACCAGATCATTATTTTAATTTTAAAAGAAAATTTATTCAAATGGAAACCAGATTTTATTATTTAACTGATTGATTTACTAAATTTAATGAGGTTAATTTGCAGTTATAAGGTGATAGCATAAATTTTATTTAAATAAAGTCCATTTGTGTTTCTCACCAGAATTAAGTTAAAGAAGTATAATATTGGACATCGTGAATTTTCTCAATTTGTCACAAACAATCTGTCAGGACGTTTTAACCTACGTTCAACATTTAAATGCCTTTATTCAGATTTTGAAACTAGGTTTGAGAATACTTTTGACTTTTTTAATACCACAGGAGAGAGGCAATGAACTCATATGGTTACATTGAAAAAAAATGTCATTGCAATGGGAACTGATTGGAGAAGGCACTAACGAAGATCTTAAAAGTTCAGTTTAGAAACGGATATCAGCAATTTTGGCTTCAAAAAGACACCTGTTATTTGTATCAAATTACAGAATATCATGAGAAAGTTTTTAATTGCTTTTCCTAGTGAGAAGGAGCTTCAGCAAGTTTGCCAATCTCAAAAAAAAAAAACCTGGACACACGTAATAAAGGAGATATAAGGTTAAACTTGACTAGACTGATGTTAAATGTTGAAAATTTTTTTAATGAAGCACCAGATTCATTCCTCCTATTAAAAGTTTTTGTTTAGTGTTCAATTATTTTATTAATAATTAAATTTTAATTTAATTTATTAACATGTACTTCTTAAAGTTTTAACACTATACTTCATTACAGTTAGAAATTTCGTTTAAAGTCAGTAGTAGTATCAGCTGTCGAAAAGACATTTAAGTTGATAAATTGGCAAATATTTAATATTGGGTAGCAGGGGTCTACACAAAACCAAAAAACATGGCAAGGGGTCTATGAGACAAAAAAGTTTGGGAGCCTCTGGTTTAAAATATTATTAAAATTAAGGAAATACACATGTTATTTATTTTTCGATGCCTTAAGAATATAATCAAGCAAACAACAAATTAGTTGATCGAATCAACCAACAAAAACAAATGAAAAACTAGAATGCATACAGTCAAACTGTTTAATATATTACAATGTAATTATGCCATGCAATTTAGTGATAATTACTTTTATCATGATTGTGATTGCTATATCTGTATGTGCAGCTATACTTTGTAAAACTGAAATTTTAACATTTGTTTCTAGAAGATACTGGTCGTTGTAATTTAAATTTATTAATAATTAATTCAAGAGGTCTTTCAAAAATTACATTTTCTGTCTCTGCCATTCTGTTTCCAAATGTTTAGGATACATTATTCTGGGATGAGTCACTGTTTAATCACAATTCCTAACAGAAAGGAAATGAGAGAAATGAACTTTTTAACAATACAGGAACCAATAACATGAAGATGATTATCTAGTTAAAATGCAGAAAACTCTTGATTGAACATTTAAACAAAGAAAATAAATTAATCTGCACATTAATGATAACATTGAAAAGGATAATTCTGACAATAGGTATATAATTATGACTTATTTTATAAATTTGTTTAAAAAAAACAAGATCTAATTAAATGTTCCTAAGTTTTCTTTTCAAACCGAATTATAGATTCTTGAAATCCTTTCAATAATCATTGCAGAGGAAAGATTAGGGAAAGGAGGATTTGTTTTCTTTTGGTTTGTATCATACAAGCCTTGTATGTTCATTTTAAAAATAATCAAAAATTAACTGAAGCCTTTTAATCATTTAAATTTGAGTAAAAAAAAAAAAGGTACTTACGTATTATCACAACAATCGCCAATGTTCAAGATAACTCGACAAGTTGGCAACCCCAATGCTGTGAATTGGCAATTATGTGCTTCGTTTCATATAATGTCGGCAATAGGCTGTGATAATACACAAGTTTAAAAAAATCTTTATTTTATGGCTGAAATTTCCTCTTTCAATTTTTACACCATATCTTTCCTACACCTTGGATGTACAATCAGCCATTACTCTCCTAATAGGATGAGAAGAAAAAATCCATAATCATAAGTTGTAGGTAATGGTAAAAAGTGAGATTGAAATTGATTAACTATTTAACACCATTTCAAGAATCAATAAAATCAAAAATCCTGACAATTTTAAACCTATCAAAATAAATGAGCTGGCATCTCACACTCCCATCCTCCATTTTAAGCCAACAAGAGAACTAACTATTATATAAAAAGAATTAAAAATATACAACATGACTGAAGGCAAGCCCTGATAATTTAGCTCGGTTTCTTGCGTATTAACATAACCGTAGCCAAAATTGTGCTACAAGAATCATTTTTCTTCGAACAAAACATGCAAGAATCTTTGTTATTTTGATAGCAAGGCGTGATTCGTGTGGTGCAAATTTTGCTACAGTGACACTAATACAAAAGTACCTTTAGCTCTACCCTATATCTTTCTGTGCTTTGTTACTTAAAATCGAACCGATCATTAAGAAACAAAAATAGAGACAATGCTAAGTACAGTTGGACCTCTATATAACGAAGTCGCTAAATCCCGGAAAAAAGTTCGTCATATAGAGGTTCATCATTTAATATACTTTATAAACATAAAACAAATTTTAAATTCATAAACACTATACATTAAAAAAGTAATTATTCACACTTTTTTTAAAATTAATATGTTTATTTTATATATTTTACCCATCAAAAAAAGAATGAAAGAAAGAAAAACTGCAAGGAAAACAAGAAAAAAGAATATTACAGAATTCACAGTATTTTCAATAATAAAAAAATAATTTTATACTAAACATAATGAATTTTAAGGGCATTTTATAATTTAAAAAGCATACGAATAATATTAAACATACATTATTTTATAATTAGAACATGGGGACACGGGGCAATTCCACTGAAGGTGAAAGAGGATATCGAAGATGTTTCTAATGAACTAGGCAATGGGAGTTAAAGGTTGCACTTCTTGAATGAAACGTCCAGAACTCTATTGTTCTCGGCGAGTTAGGATCTAATAAAACCAGTTCCAAGATTTAAAATGTGTTAAAAATAGAATAACTTGAAATGCTCAGAAATACATTAAAAATAAGGAGAAAAAAAAATTGAATCACAAAAGAAAAAGTTTGTAATATAGAAAATGCACTTCTATATAGAGGGGTTATTTTTTGAAGAAAATCATGAAATGTTGAAGGTTTCATGAAAAAGTTTGCTATACAGAAAAATTCGCAATATACAGGTTCAACTGTACATGTTTTCCCTCCAATCAGTGGTGATTTAAGCTCATTTTGGACCTTGGGCGCAGAAGATCTACAGAACCCCCTAACAATGGCAGATCGAAATTTATAACTTGCAAATCTGGTTAAGTCCAGCTTATCCGGATGCCTGCTCCAAGCGCCAAGTGGATAAACTGGCTCTGTTTCCAATTATATTTACTTCATTTCTTAATCAGGAGCAAGAGACATTCCATAATGGAAAAACTATTCTATTTATTTTACTGATAAGAAAATGATCTAACTATCCTAACACCAAACAAAATTTCTTACTCTTACCTAATTCTTTTTATGATCTTTTTTTTAAAAAAATACATTTTCTTTATAAAAATTTCTTCAACAAATTAAGTAAATGCTAAGTGTTTCCTTTCTCTTTGAATCCATGTGAAACATTACCATTTAAAAATATACATATAATCATAGTGAACGAATAATGAATCATGTTATGTAATAAAGAATCAACACTTTCACTGTAAAAAAACAGTAACAAAAGGTAGAATTGAAATTTATATTACACTAGCTGAACCCAGTACATGTTGTCCTGCCAGTATGTATTATAACAGCTTGTAAATGAATGAATTGAGTTTTTGTGGTATTTTCAATGATTATTTGAATTTTTATTTTTAACTAAAAATAATTCAAAATAGAATCTAACATAACACAAGTGGATAAACAACATTTTGGAGTTCCTAATCTAGATCAAGCAATATATAGTTGACAATGCGAAAAACATGAATTCACTAAATTTAATCCAGCAAGGTACACAGGAAATTGTAACCATTTGATTTAAAAGGTCAAATCAGTAAGGATCATTGGAATTTATGGAATCAGCATGTATACATTTACTGTTAATTATTATTGCTTCAATCACATTTGGCATAATTTTCTTAGAGGAAAGTTTGGTTCCATTACATAACTTTGGTGTGTTCAGGTTCCGAAGTAGTATTGGTTATCCAGTTTTCAACACCAGTTTGAGCAGTGGTATTCCTGATGGTTCCAATGAATTTAGAAATTCAACTCGGAAATTAACAGCATCATTCTCTTCTATAACTGTATGAATAAATTTGTATTCCGTGACTGAACTGGGAATTTTCAATTGAATCTTATCACTGATTCGATTAACGTCAGAGTTCTTTGGAGGTATGATAGCATACTCACAGGGCCAGTCATGATTTTTGAAGTTATTGGTTATGTGGTAATGATGCTACAGCTGGAGCAATCTCATGTGAAAAAGTGCAGGAAAACGTAATAACTAAAATTATCTATTTTGTACCATTAATGAAAATATTTTGTTGTGTTTGGTTAGCTGGACACAGAAAATAAACAGTTGAATGCTTACTGCCATCTATAAACTGCAAACACAAACCATATCTTGTCATTTTCTGATTTTCGATACCAATATAGTGAAATTAGTAAAAGCTAAATAGAAGTAACTTATTTAATTGTATTTTAGATGTAAAAGTCACCTCGCAAGATTTGCATCCTAATAACTAAACAGCACTAACATTTTGACAAAATTTTTTACTTATTGTTTATAACATAAGCGCTTGATTGTTAGTAGAAAATATTACACATGAATTAAAAAATACGAAATACAAATTCACAAGAAAAGTCTGTGCATGTAATAAAGAAATTTTGATTCAGAATTGATTTTACAGTTCAATATTTCATTCAGACTTTATGGTACAGAAATGTTATTTTAATATATTAATGGAGATTATTTTTTTGTATATTAAAATCGTATTACTGTATTTTGAATTTGATTATGTATGTAACACTTTTAAAGGACAACACCATCCATTTCCTGAATACTGTACTTCGGTTTACTGTTTAGCGCTAGTAATACAATGGTATTTATGTATGACATCCAAACTACTCACAATACAGTTTTAAATTTCATCCAGTCATTGTGCATTCACAAAACTTTTATTTTCTCATATCCAATTCCTTCCAAATAATTCACACAAGCATCCCTAACATAGTATACCACTATCACGTATTACTGACAAGACAATCAAATTTTCTGCAGCTGAATTTCATATGGAATAAATACCTCGGAAATTTGTTTATTGTATGTTTTCACCCGTATTTTACTGACAGATCCAAATGTACTTTCAAAAGAGCCCACAAGCATCGCATTTAAGAGCTACGCGATACATGAAACTTCTCATTCACATAATATCTCCTCCCCCGAAATATCAATAAATGCTATTTAAATATAGTTTCTTAAGCAAACTTTAACATGGGAAACAGTACTAAAATTTCCATAAAATTTCATGAGCTGCACTGTTGAAAAATATCAGTACATCGGGGAAAAAATTAACAGAAGTTATAAAATTTTTTCGAATATAACAAATAAGTTTTCATTTATTTTCCAGTATTTAAAAAAAAATCTAGAGTTTTTTTAAATTCTTGTTGTTAACGTTAGCGATTATTTAAGTAGGCGTGGTGTAATACATCATCTATTTCACACATGCGTAGTAACGTCATTCTATTTAATTCAAGAGAGGTAAAGGTTAGCGAGAGAGATCACGTTTTCCAGTTACTGGAGTAATGGAACTCCAAATGGAAAAAATGATATTGTGACATTCAGAAAAATCTCCGGAAAATACTAGTGAATTCACCTTTGCAAACACAAAACTGACATCCTTTGAATCAAGTCCCTACAATTTTACTTATTTGTTAATGAGCTATTTGAAAACAAATCAAGAGAAGAATTCACTAATATAAGATTTCAAATATTTGAACAATTTTAGACGCATTTCACGCAAAATGATAACAATATACTTCATTCTGTGCGAGGTAGGGAAAAATTAACATTTCTCTCAGTCTTTTCAAAATAGAATGAATTCCACTGAATATCTATTTTTGAGTTTGTTGTTAGCAACGAGGTATAGTTCGTATTTGCCTTAAGATAATGCATAATTAACATGCACTTTCTTGATCAATTATTTTTGTACCTTTACTCACAAATTATTTTATTTTTAGAAGGCCTGATTGTTCGAACAAAAAAGCAGACATTTGTAGTATGGTATTATTTGAATGACCACAAAAATAAAATTAAAAATTCGATCGATAAAATGTCATTCATAATTTAAAATATATTCTGCAGAACGAAAATAAAAGTTGTTTGTAATCATTCCCGAACATTCCATTTCTCGATTTTTAAGTTTTAACAAAATCGACTAACTATAAAAATTATAAATATATCGAAACCGCAGAAAAATTTAGAAAATCATTTTCACATACAAAATTGTCGGTTTTCATGGGAGAAATGTCAAATATTCTTTAGTCAAATCAATTGTTTTTTTTATCTGGATTGTAATAATAAATAACATTCTAATACAAATTATATAAAAATTATTCGGAAAAATTTTAATTTCTTTGATTTTCATGAAAAAAAAAAGAGAAAAATTGATTTTTATGACAGAAAAATTTCATAAACAAACCCTAATGGAGGATCAAATTTTAATGGGATATAATGTATTAAAAATTAATGAGGGGGGATTCAAACACAAAACAGATTAACTGTACCGTTTTCAAAACTTAAATGTAATTATAACAATATAATTAAAAACTCCTTTCAATTATTATCCAAACACAAATTTCTGGTAATATTTTGTTTCTCTACAGAAAATGTTGAAGAAACAGTCCACGAGAAAAATATAACTAAATTATATTAATAACAATATACAAAAATGATCCAAACCTACATTTTATTTGTTGATATCCTACAAAGGTTCACTGAAGAGATGTATTCCAATTAAATCCAGCCGCAAGTTATTTTAACATCCACAGACTCCGGAGAGGAGAACCAACACAACTCATCGCGATCCTATAATACAGATACCACATAGCCCTTCGCTGTGATAGCATGAATAATTACACAGATTCTTTTCACACACACATGGTTTCACGATGCTATATATCCTTTTGGTAATCCAATTCACACAAGGAATCACATATTTATTACAGAATAAGAAATCAAGTACGGAAGATTCCACTCGCACACGATACCAGCTACTCTACAGGGCGTACTGAGACACGTTAGTGAGGGAAGCAGCTACGAGCGCAAATGAAGCCGGAGTGGGGAAGGGGGTAGAGGGAGAAAGAGGGAGGGAGTATGGAAAGGCGGAGCTTAGACTGTGCTGGTAGGCCAACAACGCCACTTCCTTGGGTGTGTGTGCTTAATATGTTTTTTAGATTTTTTTTTTCCAACATCACTAACCAGAGAGAGAGAATGAAAGCAATTTTATTTATTTCTTTTTTCCCCCTTCTCAGATTATCTACTAAAGAAATCATTACGGAGGAGCTGTCCATCGAGGGTTTATGTTTCAAGTTCGTTCGGAGAAGATTTAAAATAAACAAGAAAATATAAAATGATTGGTGGAGTAGCAAAAATAAAATAATGAGAAGATATAAAATTGCGAATTAACTTTGAGGGAAAAAGTGATAGATAATTTTGAAAAGTCACAGAATGTAAAAAAAAAAAAGTACATTGGTTTTTCAAATAAAAAAAAATAATTATAAATAAATAAAAAAAAAAAAAAAAAAAAAAAAAATTCAGTAAATCAAGACCTAAGACAAAAAAAATTAACTAAAGCAGTGTCAATTTCAATCGACAAATAATTAATATAAATTACAGATGAAATGCATCAAAAACCTTCGTATCGACTGATATTGACAAAACTG
This sequence comes from Trichonephila inaurata madagascariensis, assembly GCA_019973955.1. Lineage (NCBI taxonomy): Eukaryota > Metazoa > Arthropoda > Arachnida > Araneae > Nephilidae > Trichonephila > Trichonephila inaurata. Next base: position 53,763 of record BMAV01021431.1, on the reverse strand, counting down.
GGAGTTAAAGAAACCGGGAACTTGTGCAACTAAGACCAATTAATATTGTTGAAAGAAACTAAATAGTTTAATTATTCTAAAACAGTAAGAACAACTACAGTATATAATAATAATAATAAAAGGAATAGTCCAAAAATATTGCCATATTTTTAGATACATGTAAATATCGGCATTGATTTTCACATAGATTTTGCCAAAATTTGGCACCAATTGCCCCAAAAAGCTCGTTCACCCCCAAAATGTCTGGAGTATGTTTATCGAGTGGATACAGGAATCACATTCATACCTATTTCAAAAAATGACTTAGAATATCTATAAACACGTTAAAAAACAACGAGATAACTAAGCAGTAGGTTACTAAAATCTGACACGTACGTAAAAATGAAATTTGAATGAAAATTAAGTTTTAAATCGCGTCTCTACCTGACGTGAGAAGATTAATGAAATTTTTTCCTGAAATCGAAAAAGCGGTATGAATTTTGACAGACAGAATATTTTCTACAGAAATATTTGCAGATCACTTAACATAATGGTTGCCACAGTACTTTTCAGGACTTTGACGTCTAAAGTCAATATTTACGAATTAACAAATATTACAAAATTCATATATACACTGATATACTACGAATATCATCGTTGCCGCCACACAATTATGATAAGTACACAAATTACGAATTATCTCGTAGCTAACAGTCAACGTTCCCAGGGCCGGCGCTAAAGGCGGGCAAGCCGGGACCCTGCCCGGGGCGGCAAATTGGCTGTAAAATTAACTAGTTTATGAAGAAAATAAACCAAGATTACCCCAGGGGTTCCACGAGTCAAAATAAAAATTCGAAAAAAAAAATAAATAAAAAATAACATAACATAAAAATGTGAATGCAAAATATTAACGTTTTCTACGGAGTCCTAGAGTATTTTTTTTAAACAAGTATTCATTAGTATTTAAAGCCGTATTTCCCAACGCGGGTCCCATGGGGGAAAGGGGAGGGGGCGATAAAGAAGAATTTCGGCATCCGATTCCTTCTCTTTCAATTAATTTCCTACAACTTTTTCTGCTTTGTATGCGTGAATTCGGGTACTATTGAAAGAGATAGATTTTGGCAGAGATTAGTCTCAACAAAAGTGATGAAAAGCACGGTCAAATTTTATGAATGAAAAGAAAGGGGCAAAATGACTGAGAAAAAGACATTTTTTCGAAGAAAACTGAGGGAATTTTCTGTCAATTTGACTTCCGAATTTAATTCTTTTAGCTTCCTATGCTTATGCAGACAAGTCAAAGTCGGACAACAAAAAAAGGAACAATATTTTCATTTTCAAATTCTTTTTTAGATTTTTAATTCCCAGAAATTTTAATCATTGCGTAAGACAAAGTGAAATGAAAAAATTATTTTGCTGCATTTGTGCTTTTTCTATTTTATTTATTCTTCGTTTTACATACATAAATATAGATGTCATCAGTTTCGCAGAATATTTTTATGTTGATTAATATTTTTAAGTATGTGTGTTTTCGTAGCTTCAAAGTGGAAACCAAATTTTACTTATTTAGCAGATTTATTTACTAAATTTAGTGAGGTTAATTTACCCGTATAAGGTGACAGCATAAATTATTTTAAAACAGGAACCATTTCAGCGTTTCTTTCCAGAATTAAGCTAAAGAAGTATAATACTGGAGGTCCAGAATTTTTTCTCAAATTAACCCAACCAATCTGTCAGCACGTTTAAACCTACTTCAATATATAACTGCCTTTTCTTGAGATTTTGAAACCAGGTTTGAGAATGCTTTGACTATGGTAATACCACAGTAGGCAATGAATTTATAAGGTCATATTGAAAAAAAAATGTCACATGACAAGAGGAACTGATTGTGATATGCACCAATGAAGATTTTAAAGTTTAGAAATGGATACCAGCAATTTTGGATTTAAAAAGGCAAACCTGTTATTTGTCCCGAATTATAGAATATCGTGAGGAAGTGTTTTTAATTATTTTTCCTAGTAAGAAGGAGTTTAAGCGCAGTTGCCAATCTCCAAAACAAAAAAAGAAACTGGACACCACTAACAGAGGAGATTTAAGGTTAAATTTGACAAGATTGATACTAAATGTTGAAAATTTATTATTGTAGAGCCCCAGATTCATCCCTCCCTTTAAAATCAATTGTGTATTGTTTGGTTATTTTAATTAATATATAAAATAACTGTTAAATAACTTTTAATTTAATTAATTAACGTATGCTTTAACGTAATAACTTTTAACTCTATACTTCATTAGTTATAAATTTGATTCTCTTAAAGTAGTAGTACTAGCTGTCAAAAAGACATTTAAGGTGATAAATTTGCAAAGATTCGATATTAATTAAGCAGGGGTCTACCCTATACCGAAAAACATGGCAAGGGGTATATGAGACAAAAAAGTTTGGAAACCTCTGTTTTACATGGACAATTTGAAGGAATATTTAATGCAGTCTAATACTTAATTATGTGCATAATTAATTATAAAAATATATAAAAGACGTATAATATCCTTAAAATATTGTAAAACATTCTGTATGATACTAATAAAGTTCATCAAAATGCTTATTTTGAAAAATTTAAAAATTGAGTTAATAAATTATCTGCAGTTTAATATGAAGAAATTTTAAGAAAATATTTAAAACACTTTTTGATTTTAAACCAAAAGAATAGAAAGATTTTTAAAAATACAAATATTTAATTCAATGCAAAAACATCCTTTAGATAAATAAATTGCAAAATTTCAGGCGTGAATTTTAAATTTCGAAAGACGATTATTAAACAGATAATTAATTTGAATATATAGTGATATATATATAGTATAATAAAATAAAAGTGAAGTACTAGAACCTACAGTGCAAAAGAAGGAAGAAATTGGAATTCACCAGACACAACAAATGTAGACACAAAAAAGTCCTTTGGACTAATATATATACATATAGCAAAATAACACAGAACTAACAGCTCTAATAAGCAAACAACAATGACTTTAAGCCTGAATAATTTCCAAAGCATTTTTAAAATTAAGTTTCAATCTTATTAAAATATGTTTTATTTCTGATTAATACATAAAGGCTTAATTCCCAATCGTTTAATTGCAACGCATACAAATATAAAATACTTAGAATTCCTATTTCAATATCTTACCAAAAACGTTTCAGAACACAACCGCTCATCTAAGACATAAACGAGAGGCTTTTAATCAGTGTTCCGTAGAACACTGGTGCACTAAAAATTAAAAAGTCGGTGTTTTCAGTTTACAATAGTTTTTACTGTTTCATTTTACTATTATATTTCTCAAAAATTCTTTAAAATGTATTTTTCGTGATTGTGAAAAGGTTTAAATGCGTTAGTAAGTATATTTAAGAAATTTTTTTTAGAAATAATAGATTCCAATCTATAGCAATATTTAAAAAAGGCAACAATAAGAATGTCAAAATTATGAAAGAAATTTCTAATAAAAAGCAACAGAAAAAGGATTTAATTAAATTTTATTGTTACAGAACAATAATTAATATCAAACCGTAAAATGCGGCGTCTAAAGCACACCCTACTTTGAAACTGCAATTTTTCATTTTGAGGTATATTCGCCCTATAACGCGCGCCCCCTTTTTTGCGAAGAAAACTGATATAGTATGCGTATGCAATGCTGTTATGTTTTGAAGCGATTTATTCGCGGTATTTTTCCTTAGCGTTTACAAAAATAGTACACTTTTAAAACTACAACCTTTTAAGTTCATTAAGAATGTCATTTCTTTAAATAAACAGCACTTCGAAATATATAGAAATCTAATTTCTTTATGCTCATATCTTTTTATTTTTATTTTTAAAACTCTCATTTTAATACTCGGCGTATAACGCGCACCAGTAAATTTCGCTCTTATTTTTGGTGTTAAAAGTGCGTGTTATACGCCAGATTTTACGGTAGGTACTATTTTGTTGTTGTTCCTGGTATAAAACTATTTAATTAAAGTGGAAACAAAACGTACATTACAGAAATAAACATATGAAGAGCACAATTTATAAAATAGATAGTGATTTCAAACAAAATCGTTGAGAAAGCCGAAAAAGATGCATTAAAACCACTAAGGTATCAAGTGGGAGGGATATACGACGCTTTACTTGCTGTTTGTAATAATTTGGAGATTGACAACTCTATAAGATTGATTGATTGATTATTAACGTCGCACTGTTTAACTACACGAGGGCTTTTCGGCGACGGACCACGTCATTTTGAACCATGGTCAAGTGACGTGGATGACACCTGTGAGCTGGCACCCCCCTCTCCTAACTACCACACCACACCACACCAACGGGAGGACGTTTCAGCTCTCGACAGATTTAACGTGCATCGCTGCCCTACACGGCGGGTCTTTAGTGGTACGGGGCTCGAACTCGTGACAAGGCAAGCCACGGTCCGATACCTCTACCACTTGGCTACCGCGGCCGACAACTCTATAAGAGTTGAGGCTTCTGGATTATTAAGTTGTGTTAAACAATTTAAGTTCTTATGCTGCATTGTAATTTGGTATAAAATCTTAAATTGTATCAATCCTATAAGTAAGCTCTTGCAGACAGAAGACTATGATTTACCATCTGCTATAGAGCTCTTGAAAAAATTTTAAGATTTTTTCAAGTATCTTAGATCTGACACGGCCTTTAATGAAATGCTTTGCGATGCTCGAGAACTCGCCGACGAAATTGACATACCGGCTAATTTTGAGCTCACCCAGCCACGTTATACAGTTCGAAGAAGGAATGTTAATTTCGACTATGAGGCACGAGATGATCCTACTTTGAAATATAAGGCAGAGTATTTTTTCACATTAGATAAAGCTATCAATGCATTTGAATCCAGGTTTGATTTGATCAGTACCCCGACAGCAACTATTTCCAATATTTATACAATATTTGTGATTTAAATGATACTCCTCAAAACGACGAACTTAAGTACTGTAAAGATCTAGAAGCAGTGTTAACTGACGGGAATTCATCAGATATAAACGCGCTGGACCTGGCGATAGTAGCGGTTTTGGCTTTGCTAAAAAAAAGGAAGTCCAATCGAGATTTTAAAATTCTTATCGAACCTGGATTTTGCTCCAAATCTCGGTATAGTTTTAAGGATATTACTCTCCCAATAAGTGTAGAATGTGGAAAAGGAGTTTCTCCAAATTAAAATTAATTAAAAAATTTTTACGCTCCTCAACTACCGAGGATCGGCTAAACGGCTTGACAACAATAGCCATTGAACATGAACTGGCTAAAGAAATTAATGTTAAAGAGAAATTATAAAAAAAAAAAAAAAATATCTCAGAATTAAAAGTGAGAAAGAAACACTTTTAAGAGTTTAACTCTCGGTTTAAATGTGTGTATTTTAAATATGTAATTAAGTTTTAATATTTAGTAGTTCTATAATTTGTTTTAGTATTTTTTTAATATCTGTATTTTATAATTATACACTAGAAATGACTTTTCTTTTTTTGTGTGCAGCCCTACTTTTAATTTAGTGCCAAAAACACAAATTAATAAATCAGTATTTTTTGCTAATCAAAACTTCAACATTATTGATAGCAGTTTTTTTGTTCACGTTTTATTTTATCATTAAGCGTAGGAAGGGTTCAGGTTCTCTCTTTTAATTTTTGTTATAAACGGGCGTCATTTTACCTCTTTGCCCGGGGCGACGAAACTGCTAGCGCCGACCCTGATGTACCATTCTTTATTATTGGTCCCTTCCCATCTTTTGATTTTATCGATAAAACAGTTTAATAAATTTCAAAAAAAAAAAAAAAAGTTGCATGCAAATTACTGGTTTTTTTCCATGTGAAGAATTTGATACACTTAAGAAAAAAATCGATTGCTTTCATTTGTATGATAATGAATTAGAAATAATATAAAAATAAATTATTAAATTTTAAAGCTTATTTAATTTGTATTAAATTCCTATACATAAAAATCATGTTTTCAATTTCGGATGAACTATTCATCGAAAAAGTAATCGATATTTTAGAATAAAAATCTTTAAAAACTTCAAAAAATAGCAGATGAAGTTACAATTTCAAATCCAAAAGAAAGGAAGATTGTGTCAGTAGCTAATTAAAAACCAAGGGGAAAAAAACAGATGTTAATACCACATATAATACATAACAGTATGAAATGTAAAATGTTTTAAATCTTTTTCACAATTCAGAATACAAAACAATTCCTATCAAGAAGGGGGAAAATAGCATAAAAATTAAAGCGGTAAAAATTATTATGTTACATCTTCAATAATAAATGGAATTCTAACACAAAAAATTTTTCTCCCTTAAAAGTAGCTTACAAGGCTACAAATGGAGAGAGAGAGAGAAAAACCCGACATAAACAACAATTGTAACAAAGAGGAGGGAACAACTATTATTATTTGCAAACAAAAAAAAGTGTGAAAAAAAATTAATTTTTAAGATTTGTATTATTTTCAGGTAAATGCATAGTGAAGTCATCTAGGAAACTTGACTTGGTTTCATGATACAAGATGTCTATGAAGCAGAAAAAAATGGAACAAAAATACTGATATATTTTCATAGGAATGATCGAAAAGTATTACTTTCGAACATACATTTATAAAAATTATTCTCGTCCATTTGAGTTTGCTCTCTATGATGCATTTTTCAAAGAAAAGCATGTTCATACCTTAAAAAGCAATTCCGGAAATATTTACAAATGAATCCAACCGACCATCCTTGGAACAGTTCACTTTCGGACTTCAAACGAAGGGGAAACCTTATGGGAAAATAGCTAGCCATTGGTTCCCGCCTTTTATACATTCTGATGCTTACAGTCAAAGAAGGGGGTTGAGAAGGTCAATGGGTCGAAGAGTATAGTCAGGAACTGGGCAGTTGGTAACAAAGATCAAAAGGCTAAATGTTTGAGCTTCCTAAAATGAGTACGTTCAATTTTGCACAATTATTGATGCAAGTTCACATGAAATATATTCACAACTGTGTTTGAATTACATAAAATGTTTCGCCGTGCATTTAAATTATTTTTTGTCATTTAAAGGTTGAAATAATGTTTTCAAAAAAATTGCCAAGAGGAATCGAGAATTGGAGAGTTTAAGGATTCAATTGTTAATAATTAGAAAGGGGAAAAAAAAGCTTGGAAAAATTTTCTGGATGTGAAATTTTGTAATATTTTTTTATTCCTATTTGTATTTACCATATAACAAAAATATAATTTTGAGGCACTTGGGCTTTTTTAGTGAGATTCAAGTCGAAAAATGCGTTCTGAATGCGAAATTATGTATTTTCGAAAAATAAATAAAGTCAAAATTATAAGTTTTGTGAATTCTTTATACAATAAAAATAAAAATAAAAAAAAAAAAACCAGATGAAAACAAAACTTACTTGCTTAAGATAGAAAACTGTTCATAGCATTTTTCTTAAAATCAAAATGGTTCTTTATTGTCTTGTTTGTATTTTAAGTATTTTAATCTGGTATTTGGATTTCTAAATGGAATATTTTTTTTCTTCTCCTGGTATAGTTGTTGCGAAAACACTGAAGGAGCGAAGGAGAGTGATTGATTGACCCGAGGAGGGGCGAGCGCCTAATAAATCTTAGTCACCCAAGGAGCGAAGGGGTGACTGACCCCCCCTAGAAAGGGGTGTAAGCGTAGTTTTCTCTTTTCTCTGTTGGCAACAGGGGGAGGAAAAGCGCTCCGAACAGAGAAGGAATGTAGTTCCACTAGAGGCGTTTGGAGGAAACGGACGGCTGTGAGCGTGCGCGATAATACTTAAGCTTTTTTATGCATCCTTGTAAATACTTAATAAATGTTTTATTTAAATTGAGAAACACTCGTAGCCACATCATTTATTTCGCACTTAGTTTACAGTTTGTGAATAAGTTGTGAAGTTTAGTATTGAACAATAGTAGTACCATTCACATGCTTTTATGTGTATACTAACAATCAAGATATATAATTAGACAAACTGCGGCAAAGGCAAATCAAAAAATACAGGATATATAAAATAATTAGAAAAAGTTGAATGATTATTCGACACATTAATTTTTCTTTCATCTTAACACTGTTTTATAAATTAATAATCCTTATTTAATAATAAAATATTTTTAAACGTTAAAGAAACTAATTTGATATGTACTGCGAGCAACGTCCTATTCTGCACCTGAAGCTCAAACTAAGTGGCGCAACAGCCCATGAGAGCTAAGGCCTACTATGCCCATTGGGCGCTGAGGTGCATAAGCAGATGGTCAGTCTGAAGCGAGACCCCCAGTGTTTAAGCCTCCAAGCATGCTTGGTACTCATTGATCGTACACTGCAGTAGGGATGAGGGCTGAGTCGATCTTGCCCAGCCGGGAAATAGAACCCGGACCAGCGGTGTGGAAGAGTGATACGCTACCATTCGACCACTAGGCCTGATTCTGCACCTATACTAATCAATAAATATTCAATTTAATTCCTTTTCTAAAATACATTTGTTTATTATATCAAGTAGGTAATATACTACATTACATTCCAATTAAAGCTATTCATAAAACTTTTTAAATATTTATACAAAATAATACTTATAAAAGCAAATATAAAATTATTCATTTTTTCTTTTTAGAGAACAATTTTTATTAAAGGTTATCAAAATTCATGAGCAGACCGGCTGGGTGGCGTGGTAGGTTTGTCGCTGGCCTTCTGCGTCCAAGGTTGCGGGTTCGACCCCGGCTCCAGTCGGTGGATTTTCATGATGCAGAAAATCGACAGCGGCCATGTCGTATGATTATACGGCATGTAAAAAATATCTAGAGTGTCTGTTTGGCTTGGGTGCTCTCGGCAAAATTAATCCTAGTACAGGTTCACATCGGCAGAGCTCAGATGCCTCCCTCAAGGGAGGAATCTGGGCGTCAAAATTACCAGCGGAGATTGGTATCAGTCTATAGGGTGCCGCACTAAAAAGAGATACCAGTTTCTGGGGAATGTACTAGGTCTACAATGGAAAAACTCCAATCCGCAGCCCATTAAAAAGGGAAAAAATTCATGAGCATTAAAATTGTCTTAAATGCAATATAGAAAATCGCATACTAAGAAAAGTTTTTTTAAAGTTATTCATTTTTAAAAAAAAGGGTTATGTTTCACATTAAAGAGTTCAGTTGCAGTATTTCTGATTTTTTGTGCAAAATAAAACACGACTTTTAAGTTTTAAGATGACCGGTGATGAAGTATATGGTAAATGAGTTTCAATCTTTGTTTGCATTTGAACTGAGATATTTTGTGTTCTGCAGATTTCATTTGATTTTTGCACTCTAAAAGCTACGGCTATTGGTGACAAATCCTGTCATTTAAACCTCAGTCAAGTGACGAGGATGACATTCTAACTTGCACCCACCCCTCTTTCCGACCCCGACAAATCAAGCATGAATTGGCCCCGTTACAAGGTGACAGCAGGAACGTTGCTCTGCAAAAAAGGATTATTAAGCCGGAACTGGCCAAGTGTTCCATTTTAACATGACGTGGGAATATAAAGGTTTTTGTGTTCTGTAAATAAGAAGAAATTGCAAGGAAATTTGTAAAGCTGAAAAAAATTGTTTTTTTTTAAAAAAAAAAATGTGTTTCCCAACATATATCTTCTTTCTAGATCTAGGTCAGTGAAGAGGTTCCTTTGGATGCTTTTGCTCATGGGAGTAGAGTTTCAGTTAAATATGACACTGCAAGTCGCATTTCTTAGCTCCGAGTGTATTCTTCAGCCCGTTTTGCATGTTATTCAGCAACTCCTCAAAAAACTTCTTTATTTTTCCCCTTGGTGGGTTTTCTTTTTCTATTCCCAGTCAAGATTTAAAAGGTTGAAATTTCTTCTTTCGCAACCGATACCGCCCAGTTGAGAGTCGTCAGGCAAACAGTCAGCAATGGATTCAATTCTGTATTCCGAAGGACCGATAGCCGAATTTCTTTCTGTCCAGTCCTGGCAGGCCGATCCTAGAAGGTGTGCACCGCACTTGGGCGGCAGCATACATTTATATCAATCAAGCAAAATTTTTTATGAATTTCTCAAAATAAAACTTATGATAAGTTGAATAAATATGCTGAATTTTAAAAAAATATAGAAAAATCAAAATACGTCTCGATTTTCCGATAGCATTGCATAGTTTAAGAAAAATAGATAGTGCCCAGGGTCCATTAATGTTTCCTCTTTACACGCATCCTTCATTCAATAACGAAATTTGTGGCAGAATACCATAATAGAAAAGGCTTTCTTGTTTCTCAGCGGCACTGTTGATCGATGCTTAACAAAGACGTCTCAAAAATGATTTTTACGAAAGCTACTTTTCGAAAATATCTAATATTACCCAAGACATAGGAGTGTTTCAATTCAATACACATTTTGGAAAAGTTTTTAATTGCCTTACAATTTAGAAAAACAAAATAGAGGAAAGAAGTGATTTTTGTGTCTAATTTTCACTCTTGTATGTGTAAATCAAGTTCATAACATCAGCATTAAGTATTAGTCAAAATATGAAAAATTCGCCAGAGGGGTGGAAGATTAGGTCTGTGACTTCCTGGTTTAGTGCGAACTGTCGACTGGGTGAGGAGAATTTCGGGGAGAGACAATGGACCCAACACAAACCATTTGCCCTTTTTCCGTTCTTCGAGATCGAAGACGTTGAATTACCTCGGAACATGTCTTCGAAAACAAAATTCACAGCTATAGAAGCTGTCGACATTCGTTCGAATTTTCTAATAAATAGTTTCAACAATCATAGAAAGAATTGAAGCATTTTAGAAAAAACTACGATTTTGATTGAAATAATATAAAATTATAACTGAATGAGACCCATACATTATGCCCCGACTGCTTTCACATAAAAACTCATTATCTTTATTCCCGCCATTATCTAACTACTTTAATTGTTTATTTTCAAGCCCCTTTCTTATCGTGATGTTTACAAGAGGAAAAAAATGCCTTTTCCAAATGCTACAAAAACAACCGCAAACGAGTTAGAGTTAATTTATTCGACCGTCCTTATCAGGCACTCAACTTCTAAACTCGTTGTCATGAGCAACTTCTCTCATGCCTCTCTAGAATTGTAGATGACTTTATTTTCCCTCGGCTGATTTGGACAGATTATGGTTTGCATTTTTGAGAAATGAATTCGTCTCACGATTTAAATGAAGATTATTCCATTTCAGTTTCTTCTTTCTTTTTTAATGTTTGCTTACTAATTGTTCATGAAACAAAGATCAAATATTAATTTATTTAAAAAAGTTTTGACAGATATTATAAATACATAATCTCACATCTGATACAAAGATTCATTGGCCAGAGATGATCCCTTGAGTATAATAATCAAATCGAGCCACCGATCATTTAGAACAGTGGTTCCCAAACTTTTTTAACCCATGGAGCTTTTTCTTAAGTCAAAACTTCTCCAAAGACCCCCAAGTGAAAAAGATACATAAATGGGGAGTATAAAAATTAAATTTTAAAAAACATTCTGCTGAAGAATCATTTATTGAAATTATAACTTTTGTTTGAATTAAAATTTTAAAAAATTACTTGGATGACTTAATGGAAAATGGACGGAAAATGACTTAATGACTTGGATGAATTTGATGAGATGTTGCGAGTGTATTTATATCCGTCTCAATGTCTGTGAGTAGCAACCATAAATCCCCACGAGCACTAGTTTTTAGTCAGTTTCTTGTTTTGTGAGTTGAAGGTTTCACGGCTCTGAATCCACGTTGTACCAAACTGGAAGACAAGAAAATAGTCAGCAACTTTTGTACAATAGCCCATAATGCAGGATACAAAATTGGGATCTGTTTTTGTAACCAGAATATGTGCTCTATCCTTGTTCAAACACACATTGGTTTAAGTGCCTCATTTGTGGACGTTTCAGTAAGATACTCCTCTATTAGTATGGATTCATCTGTGTTAGTCCGTACGCGCAAAAGGGTTCAACACCCAGTTAGGAATATTCATGTGAATTGTTGTTATTTATTTAAATTCCCATAAAAATAAAAATGGATCCAAATTTTTTTTATTTTATATTAAACCTTGCGCGGACCTCTTACATTCTTCCAGGACCCCAAATAAATTTAAATTTTCGACGGACCCCCTGAATAATATCGGGGGGGGGGGGGGGGG
>BMAV01021431.1:0-11486 GCA_019973955.1 Trichonephila inaurata madagascariensis | reverse complement strand
TTGGCAAATAGGACATACTTTTATATTCTAACAAAAGGGGGGGGGGGGGGGGTTTAAAACATTTTTCGACTAATGAATTTTATTTCGTTCCGACAAACATGGCGTAACTCATATCTATATTATTCAACACTAATTGGAAATCGAGTGCAAAATGAAGCAAAAATATCCAATCCCTATACCGTAAAATCCGGCGTATAACGCACACTTTTCATGCAAAAAATAAGATTGAAATTAATAGGTGCGCATTATACGCCGGGTATAAAAATGAGATTTTTAAAAATAAAAAAAAAGATGAACATAGAAAAAAAAAATTATGACATCTACATGCATCGAAATACAATTTTTTAAAAAAGAAATGACATTCTTAATGAACTTGAGGTAGTATAATTCTAGAAGAATACTATTTTTTCCAAGATCCTGGAATAATATCTCAAATAAAAGATTTCAAAACGTAATAACATTACACACGTACATTTAAGGTTCCTCCGTAAAAAGTGGTTGCGCGTTATACGGCGAATAAGTAAAAATTGCAGCTTGAAAACATAGGTGCGCGTTATACACTGGATTTTACGGTACATGTACATATAATCATTGTAAATATGAAAAATACATTTCGCATACTATTGTGTCACTTGCTTTCCTTGAGTTATTTTTCGCTCATTATTTTTTGCGTGCGTAAGTCCCTTCAAGAAATGCAGCGGTAGCCCCGTGGTCAAGGGATCGGACCATAGCAGGCATGTCATGAATACGAGCCCAGGACTCGCCGTGTAGGAGCTCGATGCACGTCGAGAGCTCAAACGTCCTCCCGTTGGTGTGGTGTGGTATTTAGGAGAGGGGGTGCCAGCTCAGGTGTCGTCCTCAGGTGTCACTTGACCATGGTTCAAAATGACGTCGCCAAAAGCCTTCGCGTAGCTGAATAGTGTGACGTTATAATATTCACTCACTCACTCAACAAATGCAGTTAGAAGTTCATTACATTTTTACACGAAAAAATACGTGTTGATTGATTATTAAAGTTGCACATCGAAACTATAAGAAAGCTATTGGTGACACGCGAGGAGAGTTTACTGTGACGAGGACGGCAGACGAGTTGGCACTCCCTTTCTCTTAACTTTCACACCACGCCAATGGGAGGAATTTGAGCCCCTCTACACAGCGGGTCTTCAGTGTCACTAGGGTTCGAACTCACGATAAGCAGGCCACGAGTCTGAAACCATAAACCCCAAGCATTCACTGCCCTACGATTAAATGAGAGCATTTTTGTTCATTGTTAGAAGGAGCGCGGGAAAAGTGGACGAGAGAAAGCGCTGATCCGATTCGAAGTCAGCTGAAGAGATGTTGACTCGACGCAAAATCAAACAACCTACTTCTCCAAAACGGGTGATGATTCGGAAAGAATCCATTCCGACGTGCATTAATTACTCACACTGGAATCCATTAATACTGGACAACACGCGACGGTTTCTCCAGTGGAACTTCTCATGAGCCCTGGTGCCACCCAATTTAGAGAGAAACGGATGCACATGGAATCCATCAAGGCTCAAAGTCCGCGCCATAATATGGAAGTTTGGAGAGTTCATGTGTTTGATGGATTGTGTTTATAAAGCAGGGGTGGGTAATTCTTTTGGTTCGAATGGTGCAAGCGTAGGTCACGCCTTTTTAAAATGATTGCATCCCAGAAAAAGTACAAATTGTACCATATAAAAATGAATAAATATAAACTAAATAGAATAGTGGCAGTTTTATTCAATTTATTTAGTATGTTAATTTCGTATCTACAGCTGCAAGCACATTTCATTTTAGAATATAACACAAATGTATCCTATCTCACTTTTTCACATTTTTTTTTTTTTAAATCAGCAGTCATCACAGCTTCATATTCATGTCACCAACTTGAACCTATATTTATTCTTGATGATCTTATTTTATGTCGAACTAAATATAGAGAACATTTTTTGCACTATTTGAGGGCTGCTATTCGCCTACTCCTACTTTACAGGATTAAAGCTACACTCCCTCCCCCCTCGAAATCTCCATCCCCAAACATGCTTTATTGATTTTACACAGAAGGCTATCTTTAACAGAACTTGTTTAAGCAGGTATATATTACATAGTGAATTCAACCATAATTTGATTCAGATATTTCATTCCCAAACATACCACAATTTCATTGTTTCACAGGGTTATTGACAATGGACTTCGTAACTTTGAGACACAGTCACCACCCGACCTGTGATTTCATTTTGCTAACTTCTATACCACGCCAACGTGAGGACTTTAAGCTTCTACATTTTTAATATGTGCCCCTTATCACAGTTCTAGTTGTTACAGCTAAAGTGCAGAAATCAGTTAATCTGCACATTCATTAAAATCATCCGTTAAAGTGTGCAACATAGTTTCATTTCTCAAATTACCTATATGATCTGTGAAATATCTAGATAATCTGCACCTTACCTACTAAGCACTCGTTCAAGTGAAAATAAGATATTTGGTGGAACAACGTTTCTGTTGGCATACATTAAATGTTTATTTATTTTTCAATACTTAAAGAATCAATAACGATGAAGAAAAACACAAATCAGTTGATAGAATCCATTCATTGTGAAAAACTATAATACAAAGAATCAAATGGTTCAACATATTACAATTATGATAAAATTAGGATTACTTAATGCAATTTAAAGATTGGTAACATTTTGACACTGTTGCCAGAAGATACTAGCAGTCGTTATTAAATTCATTGTGAAGCTTTTTATCGAATCCCTTTACTGTCTCTCTTGCTAAATGTTTAGGATAAATTATTTTGGGATGAATCTATTCAAATTCCTCACAGAAAGGAAATAAGAGAAACTTAAACGATACGGAAACCGCTGATGGGAAGAGGACGTAATTAAAATGCGGAAAACTTGATTCCGCACTTTATCGGAGCACAGCAATTTAACGGCCTCCGAGATGTAAAGGCAACCTATTCACTTCTGATGGGGGTTCAAAACGACGACGACAACAACAGCCCTCGTTCACCTGCGACTTCAATAACCAATCCAATAACGATTTCTCTTAAAAATATTCGCAATCTATTCAAAGAAATTAATTTACAGCCATTCCATTTGGACAAAGTTGTTCGTTCAATGAGATGAAGTAACTAAGCAATTATTTCCAATGTCAGTCTTTTCCCTTTAAAATGTTTTAAATTCTGAGCATCCATTAGCTTTCAAACGAAGAATAAAATAAAACAAATTCCGTGCAATAGGATTAAAATTTAAATGTGGCAACAGAGAAGTTAAAACAAACCACTCCAGCGCTTTCGCGAGGAGTCTAATGCAGTTTGGGTACATCAAAATACTCTTATTCCACGTATTCAGTCTTCTGTTCGTTCGATTTTAAGCAGCTTTCTCTCTTCGTCTAATTCTTTTTTCAATTGTTACCCATCATTGAGAATTTAACCTTTTAATTATGCCTCGATACAATGTTGTAAAAGGAGAAGGAACGGTTTAAAATATTCTTACTCTAGAATTATTTAATTTTATGAGAATAAATATAACACACATATTCTAATTTATAATCAAACTCATGTAAAAAGAAGTAAGCAACTTACTTTTTCATATAATTTTTTTTTAATTCTTGAAACGATTTTTTTACCCCTGATGCGGCTGTGGATTGGTATTTACCACCATAGACCTTGTTCATTCCCCAGAAGTTGGAATTACTTTTAAGTGCGGCACCATATAGGTGGATTACCAATCACTGCAATGTCATTTTCACGTCCAGTTGTCTCCCCTGAGGGAAGGCACCTGAGCTCTGACGATATGCGAAACGAAACAAAGAATTTAATTTTGCCGAAAACACCCAAACCAAACAAGCAAACTTTAAAATGTCGCACAATCATACGACATGGACGCTGTTGATTTTCTGCATCATGAAAATCCATCAACTTGGGACGGGGTCGAACCCGCAACCTTAGGCGTACAAGGCCAGCGACAAATCAACTACGTCACAAAAACTACTTCATTTTCAATGAAAGTACTGTATTAGGAAAATGTATACACAATTTAACAATATTTGATATTACAATACTTGTTTAACAAACTTTAGTCTTCTTTATATATAGGCTGCTATTTGTAAAAAACGCAACACCATGAAGTAATCATCAGAATTAAGTGAAACTTAATGGACAAACGACTTGTATAAGTACAAATAAAATACGAAATTTTCAAAGCAAAAAAATAATATTAAGTGTTAGAAATCAGTATTTGATGTAGCCACGATTCGCTGCAATAAGTACTGCTATACGACGTAACATGGAATCAAACAGATTTTGAATGTCTGCTTGTGGAAGAGAATTCCATATTGCTTGTATGCGCGGCAAAAATTCGTCTTTTGAAGCTGCAGGACGTGGATCGCGAGGGAGACACCGGCATAACCAAATCCCACACGTGCTCAATAGATGACATATCCGGCGAATAAGCAGGGCAATGTGTTGGGCTGAACAGAAGTCTCGAACAGTTTTTGCAACATGTGAGCGTGCATTATCCTGCTGAAAGATAGATCCAGGGATGCCTTGAAGGAAGGGAACGACTTCGGGCTGTAGCACTTCACGGATGTACCTGTTGCTATTGAGACTCAATTCGTCCATAATACGAAATCGCACCCCAAACCATAACTCCGTGTTAGGCCACTATGTCGTTCGATAACGCACTCTGGAAGGCAGCGTTCACTGGCATAGCGTCTAATACGAATGCGGCCATCATGGCCCCACAAATCGAAGCGTGATTCATCTGAAAAGACAACTTGGTGATAATCAGCTTGTCAGGCTCTGTGCTCATGAGCCCATTGCAAACGCAGCCATCGATGGTTTGCCGTGAGGGAGATCCTGTATAAAGGCACCCTTGCACCCAATCCACGGTGCAGCAGACGTCGACGAATTGTTGAAGCCGATATTGGTACACCTGTAGCAGTAGACCAACGTGCTGTCAACAGCCTGGAAGGAGCTGTACGGTTATCCACCACGCAGGTGTCGACCGTCGCGAGCTGACGTCACCTTCCGTCGTTCACTGCCAGTTTATCGAGTTGTTCGGTGATCGACGGTCCACTACTTACAAACTCCCCTCACTGTGGAACTGTTCCACTGCCCATAAGCTCCTACTGCAAGATAGGAAAATCCTCCTTCTTGAAAGCCGATAATCCTCCCCCGTTCAAACTCCCTAAGTTGTTAGAATTTTTCCTTATTTCGTCATGGAGGCACACATACTTAGGTCTCACTAAACGTTCGCCACTAACAAATAATCATTAACTATTTTCAACGTCCCATACAGCCCTCTTTTTATACGCTTTCAGAATTAGTTCAGAGGGCGCTACACACGCCACGCATGCGCGGTTGCTCTTAAACTTTACTATTTTACGTAACATCCTGTAATTGATATTTGCTGCAAAGTTCATTTAATTCTGATGATTCCTTGATGGTGTTGAATTTTTTACAAACAGCAGAGAAGACTTAATTCGCATTTTAAAGATGTATATAAACTGTATCTATAAGAGTTTAAAATTTAGAAATAAATATTGATGCATAGAAAAGTAATAGTAAAAGCTTTCACAAGTTATTTTTTACAAAATGTTTTCATACAGTTATCGATCGTGTTGAAAAGGGAGAAAATTAGCCCTTTAAAG
Organism: Trichonephila inaurata madagascariensis; assembly: GCA_019973955.1. Taxonomy (NCBI): domain Eukaryota; kingdom Metazoa; phylum Arthropoda; class Arachnida; order Araneae; family Nephilidae; genus Trichonephila; species Trichonephila inaurata. The sequence goes on along the minus strand of BMAV01021431.1, from coordinate 5,822 downwards.
TATCCGAACACGTGCAGAGGACTTTTTTTTAAAAAAATAGCATATTAAAACATTATAAATGCTTTGTTAGTGATGAATACCAATAAATACTAACATTTAACTAGCAATATATTTTTAAAAATATCTGAATTTCACAAAAATCCCAATTATAAGTAAAATTTTAGCAATATTTTTGAAAAACTTCAAAGCAATTAGAGAAGAAAGTAATTAACTTATATCAGTAAAAGTATTACTAAAACAAATTAGATGCATTTATCTAGAGTATGTACTAACACATCTAACAATCCTCGAAAACCTTTGTTAAATTGTATGACAGACATGGGAGCTCCTAATCTCAGAGTTTGAAACTCCACAAAAATATCTTCGGGATAAATTTCCACAGAATGCCATTAAAACTTTCATTTGCATTCTGTGTTTTCCCATGTAAGCATTTATTGAGTAAATGCTTGTAATCTAGCTTCATATAATGAGTCTTAATAATTTTAATTACTTCTTGTGGAGGTCCCTTGCCAGTATCAATATGCATCTTTCCGTGAAATGTAGCCCGTCGAAATTTGCACCAGCTGTCGGGTCCAACTGGACATTGACCATGCATCGGTTGGTTTTTGTTGGAATAGCAATAAAAAAATGCTGCAATTACTGCATTTAGTGCATTTTTTAAGCAATACCATAATAGTTTTGCAGTTTATCGATGAAACTATCAGTTAATTTCCCACGATCTCCCATACCCTTTTTGCTTCAGCTTCAACTTTCGAAGTCTTGAGCCGACACGCTTTTGAATATGGCCAATGCATTCAAATTTTTTAACGCTGTTTTCACCATAAACATTTTTAACCGCATCAAAACTTTTTGAATCTCTTTTTCCATAAAATTGCACATACTGCAATTTTCTCATCTGAACAGATCTTTCGAATATTCTATACACTCCGACAGGTTCCATCGCATCAGATGATCCAACATGTTTTTCACATTCATGTGAAATACTGTCTTCAGTTTTCTTCGAACATAATCTGCACATTTTCGAGAAGATTTCAATGTCTAAAACCTTACTAGCAGGGGACCCCCCCCCCCCAAAGGCCTTGATTTTTTCCGATTGGTTATAATTCTAAGTATATAATACGTAAAATTTAATTAATTTGCTATTAATGATTAATTTTATAAGTTAATTCTAATTATTTAGTCAATAATTAGTTTTTTACTGTGTTTTGTTCCTGAAAATCGACAAAATCAAAAATAGCATGATACAAGTAGGGTGATCTTTCCCCCCCCACCCCCCCCCCCCCTTGAAAAATTCCTGTGTGCGCTACTGCTTACCAGTATCTATGAAAATGACACTAACACATCCATTTAAAGACAAGTGCCCTCTACGTTGCCAAGTTCCATCGACTGACACACCACATTGAATAACTTCATCAAAATTATTCTTTTTGTGAACCTCAGCTGCAGCCTCATTCATAATTTTACATGCAACTTTATTAGAAACATGCTCTAATTTTTTCTCAAGACACCTGAAAGCCATCTTAGAAGGAAAGTTCACATTGATAGCTGAACACAGCTTCCTTGCAGCGGAGTGTCCCTTTCCCATGGTTCTTAAGCCAAAAACAAAGGAAAGAATAATATTGTGCATTTTGTTGACTTTCATGGATGTACAAAAGGAGCTGGAAAATTTACAGTTTTTACATTTTATAGTATCATATTAGATGCTAAGCCAAACACAGATTCTTGAAAAAGTTGTATCTTATTTTCGAAACATTCAGGGCAGCATAATAAGGAAATCACATTACTTAAAATTTTTAAATTAAAAATTACGTTCTTATCTTCATTTTCCACAGTACTTGACATTTTTGAATCATTTTGAAGTTTTGTTTCACTTGCAGTAGGTGCAGATTTGACATTTTTATCGATCTCATTTGTGTTGTTCTTACTAGTGTATCTATTGCCTTTAAACTTATATTTACTAGTAGAATTTCTATTCTTCCGATTACCCATAACTTAAGAGAATACAAAATTTAAATAATAAAATTAAAATTTTGCAAAAAAGAATGCGAATGTTAGCAAAATAAATCAAAACACTCGAGCTAAAAGCTAGTGAAAAGCGATTGAAAATTTTGTAAACACTATATATCTCTTATTGATAAACTATTGAAAAAAATGTAGTGTTGCCACTAAACTTTAAGACAAGAAATTATTTGTATTATTTCACTAAAAGAATTTTAAAACTGTATTTCCAAAAAACTACTCCTAAAACTAATTTTTGACAGATTTTAAGCCATTTAAATGCTTCTTCCTGTAGATGACAGGCTCACTTCCGGTTTTTTTAATTTTATAAAATTGATTATAACTTGAGCTCTAGGTAACGTAGAAACAAAACAAAGGATGTTTTGGAAAGCCAAAAGATAGCTCTATTAAATAAATAAAATAAAAAAACAAAAAATATGTTTTTTTGACAAAATTTGGACATTTCAACGTGTTCGGATACCTTAAACAGAGGAGCAGCAGAGAATTTATCTTTCATGAAGACCTGGCGGTTTCTCTCGCATCATCGGGTTTTCCTGGGCATTTGCAGCTCTAATGCATAGAATTGTAAGCAATTCATTTATGGAAAATCCTTTTAATATTTGTACATTTTAATATCTTTCTTTTGAAGAAAAGGGAATGTTAGAAATATAATAGGAGTCTCGAAACGATGGCTGCTGCACATATAAAAAAACAACTCAAAAATGTTTGTCGTTCCCACATATTACTTTGTGACTTGGCATCGTCACTCGCTTCTTTTGTTTAGAAACACATTGAAAAATACATACTTCGTCATACAATGAGATTTTTTTAAGACATTTCAAAAGGGAATTTTTCGACTGATTGTTTATTAATATCGCACTTGTGAGGGATCTCGGCCTACGAACTTAGAAAGCTCTAAATTGAATGAGAAATTACTTCACAGATACATTTTATAACACCGTTATGTACTCGTTAAACCAGAAGCATACAAATAAAAGCTTTTAACAGGTAGAAAAGGATCGGTCATTAAATTTTTAAGACTAATTTCTTTCTTTTTTTTTAGATGCAGGGTTTTAGACTTTTAAAATATATTTGAAACATTTTCATTGGGGAGAAAAATAAGTACTGATTTATCAAATCTATTTTTTGTTATGCAGTCGAATCCAATTCCTCTACACTCGATAGATATTGTTGAAAGTCCGATGGATTAATGCATTCAAAATGGCAGAAAATGTAACAATTTCGCGCAATGCAGCTGCAAAATCGTCTTCTTTATATGGATAACATAACACCATTCGAATGCATCTCAAAAATATCAACATCGCCCCGATAACCGCGAGAAAAACACCACGAGTCGGAAATCCCGACTGAAATTCGAAGGTGATCGCCTCACACCAACAGAGTGGAAACATTGAGGAAAACGGTTGTGCTGACCTCCTCCTTCACAAAGGACAGTAATAATAGTAGGGATAACTTCTACTTAAATGTAAATATTGTATTTAGTAGCGAATCAATCAATCATTTAATTTCTTAACTCTAACGCTACCCATTTAATGTACCAAACGTCACAGCAAGCCTTAAGGACTTTTTTACAGACTCGATAAAAAAATATTAGAAACTATAGCGATAGATTTCTTCTCTAAGAAACCACAAGTAGGTAGCTGTAGCCTAGTGGTCAAGGCCACGAATGGGTCGCTGGTGTGTCATGAGTTCGAGCCTAGTGCCGCTGAAGACCCGCCGTGTAAGGAAGCTGATGTTCGTTGAATATGTCGAGGCAGTCCACTTGTCAGCATGGTGCGGAAGTTCGGAGAAGGGAATGCCAGTTCCGGTGCCGTCCTCGTCACTTAACCAAGGGTCAAAATGACGAGGTCCATATCACCAATGGTCTCATTTGGCTAAGTAGAATGACGTTAATAAAACTTTTACTCAGAGAAACCACGAAACACATCTAATAAAAGACAATCCATTCGATCGAGCATTAACATATGGTGTTAAATACTAAACAAGTAATAAAACAAAAAATTAAGTCATTTCACACTTTAAATGGATGAATAGAAAGCATTTTATTAACGATTGAAAATTTGAACAAGATAAAAATATATAGAGAGTATGAACTAATAATAGAGGAATTGAAAAAAACAGCGGGGAAAGAATGAGTTCATCGTACTGAAGTAACAAATAATTAAAGAATACATTTAAGAGATAAAATTTTAAAATTAATTGTTTTTACTATTAATTTTCAGTGGTTTTAGTAATGAATGCCATCTTTTCCCTTGTTATATCATATGGAGTCATAAAAAAAAAAGTGCTAGTTGTTGCTTTTAGTAGAATATAAACTTAAGTCAAAAATGTATTCAATTTTGATGATTTAAGGAAAACTCTCAACACATGTGGTTCAAACACTGTTTTGCTCAGTGAAAAAAATATGCTCCTGAAGAAAACCCATAAACATCCGGGAAAACGTTTCTTAAAAATCATTTCCGATCAATCCGGTCGTTCGGTTACTGGTAATGACCCTTTTGGAAGCACAACAAAAACTCCTTAATGAAAGTGGTTCGCTGTGTACCAAAACAAAAATAAAAACCATAGACAATGGATACTTAATTGAACATGAACCCTTTCTTAGAAGAGTTTACCCTACTTCAGCAAAATATTTTTTTAAAAAAACAAAACAATTAATAAATGTTTAAAAACGAACCGAAAAAGAAAAATAATTACATTTCTTTAACAAAAGGATTACCTTTTGGTCTCAGAACTAAGAAAAATTCAAAGGCATTGTGACGAGGTAATTTTGAATGGCAAGTTAAATATTCGAGTTCGAAATAGAAAACGTGCATACAGTGACGCATACAAGAGGAACTTTTCGGGGGGGGGGGGCTCATGCCCCAATACGCCCCCCATCATATTGTTTTGATTTTGTCGTTTCTCGGGGGAAAAAAACAGTAAACAATTTATTATTGAATAAGTAATTAGCATTAATTAATAACATTAATTATTTCAACAAATACTTAATTAAATTTTACGTACTATATACATAGGATTATCACCAATCGGAGTGAGTGAGTGAGTTTGGGGTTTTTTGGCGCAAGAGCCAATTCTGGCTATACTGCGCCAAACAATAGTTAAAACATTAAGAGTGTAAAATGGGTAAAAAGGTTTATAAAAAGATTTAAAGTAATAAAAAAAAAAAAAAGTAAAGTCTCAAAAAATCAGTTTAAAAATCAGTTCTAAAATTAAAAAGTAAACAGATCTTGGTGAGGATTTCCCCCACCAAGTCTGACAAGTATGGATTCAAAATGTTAATTCCTGTATCTGTGGTCGCGGGGTTAATGAACGTGTTGTATCTTCTTCTCTAATTCTTCCTCTTCATAAGAGATTCTCCTGGGCACGCGAGGTGTCGTTTTAATTTTAAATTCTGGCTGTTGTTCTTTCAGTAATTCTTTTTTTCTTCTCCGTGCTGTTTTTGAGTTTTGTTTCGGAGAATATGTTGTTGTAGATGCAGAAGGGGCCAGAACATCGGGGTCGGATGGGGAAGCGGATACGTTTGATAAAGATGGTTCATTAGGGGTAAATATAATATTGGCTGCGGAGAGCATGGAAGTTGGTGGCTGAGGCTTTGATACTGTAGCTGCTATTGAAGAGGTGGATGGCAAGAGCAGGCCGATCCTAGGGTATCGGCCGCCCTCGTGCAAACATCTAAAATGCCGCCCCCCTAAAGAACTTTTCATATTTTGACTAATACTTAACGTTGACGTTAAAAAATCATCTACTTATATAAGAATAAAAAGTAAAACACATTAATAATAACTCAAATAAAATTTTAA
>BMAV01021429.1:0-14777 GCA_019973955.1 Trichonephila inaurata madagascariensis | reverse complement strand
TTTTAAAAAATTTATTTCATCTAATTAAATATACATATTTGCTATGCGTTTATAATTTTTACATTTTAAAAAAATTTCATTTTACAAAAATAAGTGCTTAGTAACTGAGTTCGATGACAAGCTTACTATTTATGTATGCATCACAAAATAAAATAACGGAACTTGGAACAGTTACTATTAAAAAAGATTAATTTATAGAAGAAAAGACAAAATTGAAATCATAAGATTTAATTGTTTAAAATAGAAGAGTAAAAAAAATATTTGTTTTTTTTCTGATTGTATGATTATTTTTTTTATAATGCTCCAATATTAGGATAAATAATAAAAAAAAAGAATAAATAAATAATCACTCGCATATTAGTAGGCATTCATGATTTCACTTTGCTCATGATGACTATTTGGATAAAATGCATGAAAGTAAAACAAAATATTAACGTCAAATCGCAAAAAATGAAGTTAATAAAGTTTTCAACAATTTTGTAGGGTACACTCATTATAACTACACTACATACATACGGCAAGAAATTATTAGATATATTTTAGAGCGAGTAACAATTTATGAATCAATGAGCAATAACACTTTTCTAATAAGAATATACTTATAAAAAAAATGTAATTTAACTTATCTCTTAATCTATAAAAAGAGAAAAAAAATCTAAAAATACATTTTTTATATTGACTTAATCATGATGATTCAGAAAAAGGATTCACGATTGATGATTCAGAAAAGAAAAATCAAAATTTACACAAAACAAATGAACCACAATTTTTTAATACTGGGAAACAATAAGGCAGGTTGAGTAATGTCTCATTTCGGAAGTTGAAGATAGAGTAAGAAGGCATGATTCATAAAATAAATTGTAGCTAAAAACATTAATCATAGAAGAATATAAATATCATTGCACACACAGAAATCACAAAAAAAAAAAAAAAAAATGAAACCTGTACTAAGAAGTCTATAAAAGTTGTTGTGTGTGGACACTAAAAGATATTTTACCAAGTATTATACTTAAGGGGAAAAAGTACAATATTTGAAACCATATTGAGATTTTTTTAAGTATACGAAGACTTTGGTGGCCTAACTTTTCAGCAGTTTTTTGATTATTAATTTTTTCAAAAACAGTTATGTTAGGTTTTAAAAATTGATTATGTTATCCCAATAAGAACAAGTAGCAGATATTGTAAAAAAATTACAATTACAATATATTAATTTTTATTAGTTGAAAACATTAAATTTTATAAGATATTGCAAGTGTACGAACACTTTTGTGGCCACTGTATTTTTTTTTATAGTTGAACCGGAACAAAAAAAATTACGGTTCGAAACCTGGCTCTATATGTTTTGAAATCACTTATTCAAGGTATTATTCCAAAATTTAGAGAAAAAAAATAGTGTACTCTTTCAGATCTACAGTTGATAAGGAATTTGATTTCTTTTAACTAAACAGTATTTCGATATATGTAGAAGTCTTAATTTTTTTTCCAGGAGCTTTTTTCTTATTTTTAAGGTAACATTTTTCCCTATAGTATAATGCGCACTCATGCATTTCGATCTTATTTTCTGTGTTCAAATTGTGCGTTATACGCCGGCTTTTACGGTAATTAATTGCTTCTATAATTGTTACGGTTATTTTATTTCAGACGTATATGTTTAGTTTGTTGGGTTAACTGACAAATAATAATTTTTTAAAAATTCTTACATTTTCGTATAAAAAAGTGGTGTTTCGAAAATTTACAGTATTTTTATATTTTTAAACGCTATTGTGCCAAAAATAAGAAATAAATGGAAAAAAAAAAAAATTTTTTAAAAAATACCACACAGAACACACACGTGAATATAAAGATATAATATTTTGAAAATTGCCCACTTCGGGATATTTTAAAATAAATTTGGGACTATATATATATATATATATATTCTAAGAATATGGAAAAAAATTTTTCTAAATGTTTTGTTAAATGTTTTCTGCATTTATGTTTTCTTGATTCTCTCTAATTGTAGCTGCAATAAAGTGAATAATTAGTGTAAAAACAAAGAAGTTTTTAAATTATAATTCAAGGGCTAATTTTTTTTTTTGCTCGAAAACTAAAATTTTTTATTCCTATTTCGTTTTAATTTTCAACAGTAGCTTTACAGGAGGAAACATACTTTGGGGGGAAAAAATTTATGTGCTTCGAGTGACAAACACCGATCAGAAAATATTTTTTAAGATGAACCCGAATTCCATTAATGACTCTATCTTCATAAAACACCTGTTATAAAACAAACTATTCTTTTTATACAAACCACTGATGAAGGATTCAAATGGTACTCATTTCAGGGCTTTTTATTTAAACCTGAATGGGGAAAATTTATATGTGTGAGCATGTTAGAAAGAAAACACAAAAAATAATTGTAAACATTGTGTGTGTGAATTATTTAATAAATGTGTCGATGAAAACGAAAGAATAATATGGATGTGATTTGGGAAGTTAGAACAGTGAGGTGTTTCTTATACAAGCCCCGAATCTATTTATAGTATTTTATTTAAGTAAAAAATAAAAATTTAAGCATGAGTTTTTTTTTATATAGTTTAGTTTATAATAGCTAAACTTAGGACATATAGCCATCTGTCGATAGCTATGTCTTGGTGTTCCGCGTAAGTTAGAGGTGGGGGATTATCGAAGGATGAGAATTCTATAATTCTTAATATGACCTTTATTAAGAATTTAACTTAAATTACTTATATAACGAACAAACTTATATTAAGTGAGAATAAACCAAAGTCTGGCCGTTTAACTAAGTCAGATCGCGCAATTAGATCATTTATCAATATAACTAATTAGATCCTCCTAATCTCAATTCAATAATTTACTAGCGTTCAGAATATAATCCTCCTACCTTGGTTGAAGGCTCAACGATACTGATACGTTCAGGTAGACTTATGTGCTCGTGTAATAGTTGCTTGTGTATTAGCGGGGGTGGGCGTCTCCGTGATTCCTGAGTAGGCCATCTAAACACACTTCCAACTGTTCCACACTAGCTTTTTTAAGATTGCCATCCTTTCTCACTAAACTTTCTATCCTTTTAAAGGTTATCTTATTTGCATTGTTGCTTCGTTTTTCCTTTTGGAATTGTTGAAAAGTTTTGCCATTAATCGTGGCGTCAAAGAACGTAGGAATTATGTTAGAAGAAGAACGAGAGATGTCAAAACCTCCAAGAAGAAAACGTGATTTATTTAAGAGTTCTCAACGCCCTTAATAAATTACGTGCCTAAATTTTATTTCTGAATCTCCTCGCTTTCTAAGTTTTATTTAAATTTTAACCTTGAATCCTCATTTTAACTCTATAATTTCCAATATTTAACTTAATTTAAATTTTTCTATTATTCATCTTATAATTAAATTTAATATTCAACTTAATTTTAAATTTAAACTCGTGACAGACACACAATAAATTTTACTCCATTAACTAGGCCAACATTAACAATTTTTTTTTTAATAATGGTATATTCTCACTTTTACATATATCTTAACTCTATTTAAAGCTACTTAAATACTCTAAAACAAATATTCCACGTGCACTCTTCCCGGGTGCGCAGACCCAAACTCTGCGTCAGGGGCAAACATTCACCCGTGAGCTGGGAGATCGGCTCCACTGCTCCGAGTTGGGGGCTATTTATCAGCTATGGAACAATACTTTCAGGGTCTGTCACCCTGAAATGAAAACTCTTAAGTTACTTTGCCAAATCTACTTACATAATACCAATAAGTTTCACAATTATATATCATTTGTAAATTACAATAAATCATTTATCCCGCATCTGGGTTCCATCAAAACTTCAATGAGCCGCGCAGCGCTGTTAATATTATTGTTAGTGCCGTGACTACGCCGCGTTTCCCTGAACCAGATGCATCTTAATACGGAAATAATACAACAACATATATATACATGCTATTATTATACAATTACAAACAATTTTCAATAAATCATTAAAACAAATAACCAAAAGGAATTGTCGCATCTCACGAAGTCATACATCGAAGTAAACAAATGCATAATTACAGTTGTTTTCTCCAAATACTAAAGAGAAAATTTACAAGTCAAAAGTTCAAAAAATATACACTCATTGTAGTGTCAACTTTGCTTGGATTATAACTTTTAAACACCGCCCGAGACTTCTTCTTTGCAATAAATTTTCCGACCACTTGTTGAAAGATCATAAAAAATGAACATACAACCCAATTTTTATATTTAGTCCCCAAACATGACTTTGTAATGACGAGGTGCTACCACTGTTCTTCCTCTTCATTCCTTGGCTGCACCCGGAATTCTTTATGTTGCCTGCTGTAGGGCTTGTAGTCCTCTTTGTCGGCTTTTCCTCCTTCGCTTGCCTTGTTGTTTCCTGGCCGGTCGGGACTCCTGATCGTTTCTTTGGCGTGACTCAGGTTGTATCTCGGTCCACATCTTGAACCCAGTTGTTCCGTCTTGTTCTTCTTCCTACTTATATGGGGTCAGGTACCGATGACAATGGTCTTTTGTTATTATTGGGTCCATTTCGCCACTTTCTGTGGTCCACTTGCCCCCGATCCATACGACCTTTTAATTCCTTTTTCTAGCTGCTTTTTATTTTGTTTCATTTAAATGAGCCAGGAAGCGATCTGACAAGTGATCTGCGCTTATCGGCCCCATCCGTGTTTTTCTTAGATTGTTTTGACTGAGATTTATCCCTTTTCCTCAACTCACGTTTCACCGCAGATCTTTTTTTTCCCGCTAGTGTGATTCATTTGATCTTTGATGTGTTACTTCCGAACTACTTCGTTTCCTGACGTGAACTAATACCATTCAAGGACCTTGCCTTAACTCGACCCTGCTCACATTTCCTATGACGATACACTTATTTGGATCAACATTAACAGTTAATCTTTTCCTGACTTCCATATTACAATATTATTATTATTTCTACTTCTAATACTCTATAGAGACCTTCAAATTTTGTTTAAATTTGGGAACAGATTTTATTAGCTGCTGAACTTTAAAGGGTGTGTCTTCTAATAAGACCCAATCATTTACCTTAATTTGTATATCCCGTCTTCGTCTATTATAATATCTTTTCCCACCTTTCCTGCTTAGTTTTTCGTACTTAGTCTAGCTTCATGAAAGGCTTTCGATATCTTGAACTGTAAATTCCGATCCATCTGAAATCATTACTAATTTTGAAATGAGTAATCAATTTTCGACCCAAAAATAATTCCGCAGGGTTTTTCCTGTTGTTTCATTCACTGCCGTAGGAATAGCGTAAGCAAACTCTCACGTAAGAATTGGTCCCAAGTATCGCTGGATCATTAACATAATTTTGCAATCATTTGCACTATATCTCGATTAACTCGTTCAGTCCTATTTGCTGTGGCCTATATGCAAATAAAGTCTTCACATGCCTTGGCGCTCCAATCTTTCAATTTAAATGTTCAAAAAATTTCGGATATAAATTGGGGACCGTTATCCCCTTTTAAAATTTTATTGAGCCCAAAACGCGATATAAAAATTATAAAAAAAAAATACCCACTATTATAGAGCCGGGCCCAAGAGGTATAATTTCAGCCCTTTTGCTGAAATGATCGGTTATTACTAAAATATATCGATTACGTCTTATTTGATATAGGATACGGGCCAACAAATCAACGTAACTATCCTTTGGGAAAATTTTGATAAAGGGTTTAATCGACCAGCTGGTAACACTTTTTTAAATTTTATTTTGGAAATATGGAGTAGAGACATATTGATCAATAAATTTTTTCTAATACGGGAAATAAAAAAACGCCCCGTATTTTATGATAATTTTAAATCTACCCAGATTTAAAATTGGCTTGTCGATATTCAGGGGGATGTGTTTCTGGACTTTGGAATGTATACACGCATTTCACCTAACGATTTGGTTTCGCAAAAAATAACAAGCCTTCAATTGCGGAAGTCGGGGGCCCAAACTCACATATCGTCGCATTAACAGAGTTATTTTCCCGGGCAAATATCTATAAATATGCCCTAATTCTGGATATTTTTGTTCTGTTTTCTGTTCCCGGAAGTAAGTACTAAACTTTTTATTGCACAATTAATTTTTTTCCCCTATTATATTTTCCCACAGGATTTTTCGAAAAAACTTTCCCACAATTTTTAAACCCTTTTTTTCGCCATAACCAAAAAATTCCCTTTATCTACCTTATTATCCAAAGCGAATCTTGAATTAACGTTTTCTAATAAAAAATCAAAAATAACCTTGATCCACTTATAAAAATCAACACCTAGAAAAAGGGGTATTCCAAATCCTCAACAAGAAACGAAAGGTAAAAAAATTCTCTGATCTGAATAGTCAATTTACATTCCTATATTTTGGCATTTCCCCCCCTGTGCTGTGATTACCTGCCGGTTTTTTTAACTTGTTTATAAAAAATATTTTTATATACTTTTTCCCGATATAAATGATTTATCTACCCGGTGTCCCATGCGTTTTTAAAAATGTGTTATTTAATAAAAAAGGAAGGGGGGAACCAGGGTGTTCATCGGAAAAAGCAATTGGTATACCCCCCTGCCGATTCCTTTTGAGGATGAACTTTTTCTAAAACATTCAATCCCCCTTTGACCCTATCCCCTCATAAATTTTCCCAACCCCTATTTCACGGTCCCCTATTAAAATTATCATTTTCTTTTTTTGGGGTATCCCCTTTCGTTGAATCTCTGATCATCATTCTGAAATCTATTCCCCCCTCTCGAACCACCTATTACTTTGACGGTTATTCCCCTGGACCCTAAAATCATTTCGCCTTATTTGGTCATCCCCAAACTGGAATTTTTCCGTTTTGCGATTGTAAAATTAGGCATCCCATGCGCGTTTTTACCCCGTCTTTCCAATTATCACTATTCGGAACCCCCTTTTTTAAATTTTTAAGTCCCCTTTTAAATATAGCCAATATTTCCAAAAAGTTGTACCTGTTTGGGATTGCGAACTTCCCCCAAAAGTCCCACGGGGTTTGATCTAACAAAAATGTGATCAACCAACCGCCTGCGACATCCTTAACCTAAACCTTTGTATTTTTTCAAATCAAACAAAATCTGTTGGTTCCCGATTTCTTCCCTGCTGTGACGCGAAAACCTAGCCTCCCAATTCTTTTTTTTTTGATTGGGAAAAGCTAAATTTAGCCGGCGCGGAAACTGGGTGTATCTTTCATAGCACCGATCCCAAAAATTGATACCAACTTAGCCCTTCCTGGGTGACTTTTCAATAAGCATGACAGATTCGGGATTTCAAGTAACTTATTTGATTTTCTATAGCCCCCAAAAATTTGTAAATTTCAGACCCGGAAAACACATTTCTGGTAAAATACAAAACCCCCTGCATTACCCAACCCCGAATTATAATTGTTCGGTGATTGTGAAAAACCATCTGTCGATAGCTATGTCTTGGGGGTTCCGTAAGTTTGAGGGGTGGGGTTATTGGAAGGGTGAGACATTCTATAATTTTTAATATGACCTTTATTAAAAATTTAACTTAAATTTCTTATATAACGAACAAACTTATATTAATGAAATAAACCCAAAATACGGCGTTTAACTGTCAGATTGAATTAGATCCTTTATCAATATAACATTTGATCCCCTTAATCTCAATTCAATAATTTACTACGTTCAGAATATAATCCTCCTACCTTGGTTTAAGGCTCAACATTTGGCGTTAGGTGACTTATTTCGGGGTAAAGTTTTCCCCTTTTATGGTTTGGAGGGGGGGCGTCTCCGGTGATTCCCCAGTAGGCCATCTAAACACACTTCCAACGTTCCACAAAGCTTTTTTAAGATTGCCATCCTTTCTATCCTTTTTTAAAGGTTATCTTATTTGCATTGTTGCTTTGTTTTTTCCCCTTGGGAAATTTAGTTGGAAAAGTTTTTCCTTAATCGTGGCCGTCAAAGAACGTAGGAGTTTTGTTAAAGAAGGCAGAGATGTCCAAACTTTTGCAGTAAATTTAATTTAAAATTTAAAAGGAAATAGAGTATTAGACGAAATTTTTTTAAAAAGTGAATAAATGTGTCTTTCACAAATACATAAAAAAAAAAATCACTAATTACAAAAAAGAAATTAAGCTAATAATTTAAAATATCACTTGCCTGTACAAATTCAATTGATATAAGAACGAATTCATTTACCTTTTTTAAAAAGTACATTAATATTACAATAAATATATATTTTAAAAAAAATAAATTTTCTTTTTTTATTATTGACTTTTTCTTTCATAAGGATAAAAAAATCGAAACATATCATTTTCAAAGTATTATTAATCACAGTAAAGGGATTATTAAAGGCTTATATAACAATTTTTTTATTTGTAATTAAGTTCCTCATTTACTAAGCTCAAAATATATTTCTCCACAAAATTAAATCCATTAAAATATTTTGATTTACGTGAATGAAAAAAGAACAAATTGTTTTTTTTACAGTGAAAATTTCATACGCAAGGGAATTTAACTATTATACTCAAGACACAGAAGAAAAGACTGCCTAAAAAACAATTTCCCAAATGGGGACAAAACTTTTACGTTTCAATGAATCACTAGGGCATAGAAAAATGCTATAACGCCAAACCAGGCAACCCAGAATAATGAGGTTATTGCACATCTACCGATGACAAGCAAACTCTTTTCCTTTGACCGTGCCGAAGAGGAATTGCCCGAGGTGTGAGGAACTCAAAAAGTGCTCTTTATTTAACGTCATGCAACATCCCGCGCTATTGGTATCCGATTGTTGCCAAAACTACAGAACAAAATTTGAGTTGTTGAAAGAAAAATTTTTTAAAAATGATTTATTCGAAAAATAATCCCAATTACGTATCAAAGAAAAAAAAAAGATAAATATGACAACCAATAAACATAACCATAGTAGAATTATACAATATATTGGAAAAAATTATGTGTAAAGTTTAAATTTTCGCAATCAGAGCGAATCGTGACATCATATGACGTCATAACACCAAAAAAATCACTGAAAAATTAAATTTAAAAAAATTTAGAGTGAATTTCAAAATAAAAAATACATAAGAACCTGACCGGAGTTAAAGCAACGTTGTGTCAATTTTTCAGATAAATCCATTCAGAACTTTTTGAGTTATGCGAGCGTGCACAAACCAACACAACATTTATATATATATAGATTTAGGAGTATATTTTTCGAAACTGAATAAAAAAATGGCGCAATCATGAATCAAATGAAAAATAAAGCACTGAAAAAGATCAACGCTTTTAAAAGTATGGCTTACAAGCATTATTGTCTGAGAGCTGAAATTAAACTGACCTAAAGGATTTACAGTATCTTTTTTACGCATGTCACATCATTAATAAATGATCGGCAATAAACTCAAACCTTTCAGCAATATTCAAACCAAACCTCTCAGACTTGTATTGGGCCTTCCTCAATAGACTACAAACATCGTTCTCTACAACTGACTCGATAAGAAATTCTCTCCGAAAAAATTAGAAGGTTGATACAAAATTTTTTCCTCTTTCAAATTTCGAATGGAAAATTCTTTTCTATTGCATCTTTAAAACCCAGGAATAATAAACATATAATTGATGGGAGGTGATAAAAATAGTTTAAATAAAAATCTTCAAAGTTTGTATATAGTTGAAGAACAGATTATTACTATACCAAGACCAGTGCCAGTTTATCCACAGGCTGCTTGGGACTGGCTCCCAGGGGCCCAGATAAGCTGGACTAAACTAGATTGTCTGGTTGTAATTTCGATCCCCCAGCACCAAAGGGACCTGTAGATCTTCTGCACCCAGGGCCCGAAATTAGCTTAAATAGGCACTGTTCAAAACTGATATATTTTATAGATCTTCCCTGCAAGATTTTTAGAGAAGAATTTAGCTTCCAAAACAAAAATCTACCAATCCTTGTAAATAATAACTCATTTAACATTTAAATGAACACAAGTTGCATGAATATTTTACAATCGCTACAGATGTATGCTGCAGGTGTTACACAAAATGCTTCCTTCGCTTAAAAAAATTAACCCGATCAACTTTATTTTCCAGCAGAAGCACTGGCTATTTGCCAAACCTTAGACAAATTCTCAATGTTAGTGAATTCACACATGCAGTCAATGTAAGCGTCTACCCAATCAGAGACCACATCTCGGGCGAGATGAAGTCTCTGATTGGCTAGACGCTCAACGCTCGACGCTGATAGCCTTGGTGTGAATGCAGCCTTACCTAAATTAATCCATAGACTAGCCTCTAAAATACACATCCATTCACAATATATTGGGGAAAACTTCAGTAACGTGGGCTGGGATTTTACACCGCCAAATCCTCTTTTCGAGCCGAAGGTCGATTGCCAAGGCGTATCCTTGAAAGGAACCGGTTTGTAGTAACCATATGTGTGTGCGTGATACAATTCTCCTCAGATAATGACTCCGCGTAGTAATACATCGCATTCCTGACATTCGACTTTTTATTTAATACTGATGTTTTCTGAAAGTATTACCAGTCTAATTTAAGGGTAGGTTAAACGATTTCTCGAATTCACATTTTAACTTTTTTACCGCAAAATCAGATAAAAAAACTTTGTGTGTATGTCAAAAAAGTTAAATTTCAAGGTTTTTTCCTTTTTCAAAGCAAAGAATTATTATTTAAATTCGAAGCTAAATTAAATTATTTTTACAAATACGAGACACGGGTATCAAATTAAACATAGTTTTAATTTTTTGCCAGTACAAAGAAAAATAATTACTATTTATAATTATGAAAAAATACACATTTTAGTATAATCAATGCAGAATATCTAGTCAACATTGAGACAGAATCTAATCTAGAAATCTCATATCTTACTACCCTAAATCTGTATTATTTCTTTTATCTCTATCATTACCTCAATTGCTAAAGGAGATAACCACTGAGATTTTTCGAAATAATCAAATGATTTTCTGAATTTTTTCCTTATATTTATTCAGAGATGATTTATTTTTACAAAATAGATTATTTCATATTATTTTTATTTTTTTTTTAAATAATAGTTACAGAAATTGTTACAATTTGGAAGGGAATATATTCTTACAGTGCAGTATTTACACAATTTCTCTCTCTTTTTATTTACAGACTTCCGAAAAAATAGCGATTTACAAAAACTGTTGATATTGTATGAGTTTGTGAATAGTATAAGAAAATTCATTTCTGCTCCAGATAATAAAATGACCGCGGTAACCTAGTGGGCAAGGTAATGAACTCGTGGCCAGCATGTCGAGTTCGACCCCAGTCCCCTCAGAAGACCCGCTATGTAGGGGAGTTTCACGAAAACTTATCGATACTCAACTTTCTCCTGTTGGTGTGGAAGTTAGAAAGTGGGTGCCAGCCCAGGTGTCGTTCTCGTCACTTGACCATAGCTCAAAATTACGATATCCACCTCCAAAAGCCCTCGAGTAGTTGATTAGTGTGACGTTAATATTTACTCACTCCAGATAATAAATGTGTTGAAAATAAATCTCGAATTATCCACGTATAATAAATCTCGAATTTTCAACTTCACGATTCCTAGATTCGTGGAAAGGGGTGACTGTAAGTTTATATCTTATCTGCACCCTTTGTCTGAACAAAATTGATCAATCAAGAGTTCATAAGGGAATAAACATATTTATCTTAAATTAACATTTCATTCAGTACTTTTTATAACACTAATTAACACAATTCAAAACAAAAAACTGTAAAATTGGCTAATGTCTTTTTTAAATCCTACATATTTTTTTTCTTTTTTCCTTACATTTATATATATATACATCTGTATAAAATAATTATATCGATTTTTTATTTTCCTAACCTGATATAAGATGCAAAAATTTTTCAATGGAAATGAGTTATTTCCATTTTGTACAATTATATTTTAATATTCGAACCCTATTCAACTACAACTATAGCAAAAAAATTATAATTGACATAGTTTAAATATCCATGTAAAAGTGAAATTGAATTTGCATTCAGACAATGATTAAATAAAAATTATATGCTCCCCTTTAAACCATTGTCCCTAATAAAAAATTCATAAACATTTAGAAACATGTAAATCTCAAAAAATCGAAAATGATTTTAAAAATATTTTATTATTACTAAAGGTTGAAATATTATAACAAAAACTGTGCAAAATTTTAAAATGAAAATGTTAAAAAAAATGTGTTCAGGAAAGCACTTTTCCCCTTACAAAACAAGAATGAATGTTTTCATCAAGTTTTTCAGACGTCATAGCCAATTTTTAAAAAAATGATAGCATTAATTTTAGATTTGTTTATAGACCATAAAAAAAAATATGATTAATAGAATTTTCTTGATTTTAGAACTTAAGACAAAAATTAGTCAAAGAAAATTTTATTAAAACAAAATGTGAATTAATTGGTAAACTTATTATTTTAGAATCTCATACATAGTATGATTTATAGCATATCGAATCGCGCGCGTGTGATTCTGTCATATAATACAACTAAGTATTAAAGTATCAGAATAATATAGTACAGAATTTTGTGGATAATGAGAAAAATTTATAAAATTATCATGTATTTCTCTAAATTTGTAAAAAATAAAAATTAACTGGATTTTTTTATTTCTCATACAAAATTCTGTTTTTTTTCTTTGTCGCAATACTGTAGTTTTTACCTCAATCAGTAAAATTTGAATTTCTTTTTTGTTTGATTATTGCTGCTTAGTTAGAAATATCAGCAAAATTTTCAATTTTATTATAAAAAAAAAAAATACATCTATACTTGAATTCTTAATATGCATATATTCATAAGAAAATAATATATTTAAAATTTAAAGGGAAATGACACCTTTTGAATATTTTTTTATTTATGTTAAAAATTATATTTTAGTATTTCATATAATGCTTCTATTCAAGAAAATGTTACCAGATGAAATTTTGTATTTATTATTCACACAATTTTAAAAACTTAAATTTTCTTTAAAATAATGTGGGAAATTTTACTTTTTCTGTATTCACTAATTTTTTTGTAGTATTCCTAAGAATGTTTTAAACAACCTTAGGGATCGATTTAACAATAACTTAATTAGTTTTGTGGGGAAAAAATGAAATGTTTATATGTGTGCTAAATTTCAACTAAAAAGCTAATATCCCCTACATTTTAACTTTTTTAAAAAAGTATTCAGCTTACAGCAAAATGTATCCATAATTTTTTACATGTATTATATATAACACACAGGAAAAAAATGGAAGTGATTGGTAAATAATTGTGGAAAAAGTAGCATTTTGAATGCACTAATGTATCGAAAAAACACAAACTGAGAAAAACCATTTTAAAGTATATGTTTTAAAAAAATAATTATTTTAAGCTTAAATAAACTTAAAATACCCCTTTAGAACATTAGCTATATATTTTTATTAAAAATGGTTGAATTTTCGTATTATTTCTACTTATGTATATATTTTTTAAAATGATAACTTTTTCGAGAATATTAATTACACAAGAAAACTCAAGAAAAGTGTTAATTTTTTTTTCTGTCATGACAGAAATTTTAAAGTCTTTTGTGCTTCACATAATATTGAAATATTAGACCTGTATGAAAACATATGATGAATAAGAACTGAAATTATTTGTAAAAAATGCCTTAATTAAAAAATATTACATGCACACATTTCACAAAGAAAAAAAAATTTCATTATTGTAATGCCTCAGAAATATCCTGCTTTATATGTAACATCTTCCTTTTTTTGTAGTAATTATTTTTCTTTTTCAAATAGCTTATTTCTTTTAATTAAAAAGTTTTCTAGCTTTTTTAATCTAAAAAAAAGGGGGAATGGTCGAATTGCCTAATTTGTTTAAATTTTTCAATTGAAATTTTTTCCAACTTCTAATTTTTAGGCGTACAAAACTGACATATCAATCGAAAGATAATAATGCAAAAAATATGACTAAATAAAAATATAAAACGATATTTTGATCATTTCGAAAATACCGAGTCTTCTTAAGGAAAGTCAAATTTTGAAAATGCTAATCTAAAATAAAAGTTCGAGTAATGACCAACACAACTAATCAAATTTATTTTGCAAAATTTAGCCAATTAATCAACACATGAAAATTACTTTGCTGCTCTTTACATACAATTAAAAAAATACTGTTTCAAAATCAACGAAAATATTGAGCATTTTTGAGTATAATATGCTTGGATTATTTTAATCTAGTTTGAGAAAAAAATGCTATTATAAAACTAATTTGTTCAAATAAAGTAAGTCTAGTAATTATATTTAATAAGTGTTACGCATAAGAGATGAAAAAGATAAATGTTTACTTGATTAAATAATTGTTAGAAAAATTGCCTTATTTTCAATGTTTCATGAAAAATTATATTCACCATTTTTTAAAATCTAATAGTGATACAATCTAATTAATAGAACTAAAAATGTTTATTGAATAACAATACAGGAATTAAACATTACAGGAGGTTTTTCAAATTATTTCACATTGAAATTGAATAACATGAATTTTTTCTTTTGCAATACTTTATAATTTATATGAAGTGAAATGAAGACAGATCTCAGCTGGAACGTCTTGCAACTTCCACATAACATCATTTCACAATTCCGAGACACCGTTTTGTTTCATAAGTAGCACTTACAGAATTCTACATAATGATGGATGTCAGGATTCGAACTAGGCTGCGACCCTGTAAGAAAGATAGAAGTTGTAGAAATATCTTATAGCACAAAAAAATAAAAATTAATATGAAAGCTAAACAACATATAAAATTATTCACC
>BMAV01021428.1:0-15550 GCA_019973955.1 Trichonephila inaurata madagascariensis | reverse complement strand
TTCATTCCTTTTTCAATAGTCTGTTTCAAAGACATGCCCCCCACTATTTTTTTTTTTACTCGAAAACCCAAAGTGACCCATTTCATTCGAAATTTGACCAGGAATCTAAATCTAGTCTCCGTTTTACGAAATTACTATAACCGTTTTTTAAAAATAAAACACCTTCTTGAAAAAACCTACCTATTTGGCTTGAAAGCCAACTTACCGACCGATTTTTAAATTTTGGCCAATTCTCAACGAACTTAGTTTTTCTTGCACAGAATTCAACGCTGATCACGAATATGTACGGCGCTTGTCGAAATTCCAATTAGTTCGGAAAAGATGCTCAATTGTTTCTTTGAAATTCGTCCCCTCTGTATAGTTTGTTTCAGTGTCATGCCCACAGCAATTTTGTATTTTTTACTCTAGAAACTTACCAAAGTGACCCATTTCACTCAAAATATGACCAGAAATCTAATTCTGGTCTCCGTTTCACGAAACTTATGCAACTGTTTTTTAAAAATGAAACATTTTGAAAAAACCGACCTATTCTTGAAAGTTAACTTACTGACCGATTTTAAGAAACCGGGTGTCATTCGAATGAGAGGGCGCCCCCAAACCCAAAGAAACTTAAAACATTACCCTGCGATTATTAGAACTCGAGTTATTGCACTTTGGTAATGCATTTCTATGACAAATATCAGAAAAACACCGATAAAAAAGTAAAAAAATTTTAATTGCGGTATAATCCTTTTTTGAAGCGTTCGTCTTTCAAATGGGCTTAATTCCAAAGGATTTTTCTTTAATTTGCGTTTGGGTCATTTTTTTGTCTTCCTCCAATTCTTACCAAACTTAGTTTTTCTTGCACATAATTCAACGCTGATCACGAATATGTATGGCGCTTGTTGAAATTCCATTTAGTTCAAAGGTTATGCCAACTGTTTCTTTGAAATTCATCCCCTCTTTCAATAGTCTGTTTCAAAGACATGCCCACCACTATTTTTTTTATTTTAAACGAGAAACTTACCAAAGTGACCCATTTCACTCGAAATTTCACCAGAAATCTAAATCTGGTCTCCGTTTCACGAAATTACTATAACCTTTTCTTAAAAATGAAACACCTTCTTGAAAAAACCGACCTATTTGGCTTGAAAGCCACACAACTCACCGACCCATTTTAAAAATTCAGCCAATTCTCACCAAACTTAGTTTTTCTTGCACAGAATTCAACGCTGATCACGAATATGTACGGAACTTGTCGAAGTTCCAATTCGTTCAGAAGTTATGTCCAATTGTTTCTTTAAAATTCGTCCCCTCTGTATAGTTTCTTTCAGTGTCATGCCCACAGCAATTTTGTTTTTTTTACCCTAGAAACTTACCAAAATGACCCATTTCACTCGAAATTCAACCAGGAATCTAAATCTGGTCTCCGTTTCACGAAATTACAATAAATTGTTTTAAAAAATGAAACACCTTCTTGAAAAAACCGACCTATTTGGCTTGAAAGCCAAGTTACCGACCGATTTTAAAACACCGGCCAATTCTCACCGAACTTAGTTTTTCTTGCACAGAATTCAACGCTGATCACGAATATGTACGGAGCTTGTCGAAGTTCTAATTAGTTCAGAAGGTATGCCCAATTGTTTCTCTGAAATTCGTCCGTTCTGTATAGTTTGTTTCAGTGTCATGCCCAAAGCAATTTTGTTTTTTTTTTACCCTAGAAACTTCCCAAAGTGACCCATTTCACTCAAAATATGACCAGAAATCTAATTCTGGTCTCCGTTTCACGAAACTTATGCAACTGTTTTTCAAAAATGAAACACTTTGAAAAAACCGACCCAATTTTCTTGAAAGTTAACTTACTGACCGATTTTAAAAACCGGGTGTCATTCGAATGAGAGGGCGCCCCCAAAACCAAAGTCATTAAAACATTACAATGCGAGTATTAGAACTCGAGTTATTTCACTTTGGTAATGCATTTCTATGACAAATATCAGAAAAACACCGATAAAAAAGTAAAAAAATTTTAATTGCGGTATAATCCTTTTTGAAGCTTTCGTCTTTCAAATGGGCTTAATTGCAAAGGATTTCTCTTTAATTTGCGTTTGGGTCATTTTTTTGTCTTCTTCCAATTCTTACCAAACTTAGTTTTTCTTTCACAGAATTCAACGCTGGTCACGAATATGTATGGCGCTTGTGGAAATTTCATTTAGTTCAAAAGTTATGCCCAACTGTTTCTTTGAAATTCATCCCGTCTTTCAATAGTCTGTTTCAAAGACATGCCACCACTATTTTTTTTTTTTTACTCGGCTTACCAAAGTGACCCATTTCATTCGAAATTTGACCAGGAATCTAATTCTAGTCTCCGTTTTACGAAATTACTATAACCGTTTTTAAAAAATGAAACACCTTCTTGAAAAAACCTACCTATTTGGCTTGAAAGCCAACTTACCGACCGATTTTTAAACTCCGGCCAATTCTCAACGAACTTAGTTTTTCTTGCACAGAATTCAACGCTGATCACGAATATGTACGGCGATTGTCGAAATTCCAATTAGTTCGGAAAAGATGCTCAATTGTTTCTTTGAAATTCGTCCCCTCAGTATAGTTTGTTTCAGTGTCATGCCCACAGCAATTTTGTTTTTTTTACTCTAGAAACTTACCAAAATGACCCATTTCACTCAAAATTTGACCAGGAATCTAAGTCTAGTCTCCGTTTCACGAAACTCATGTAGCTGTTTTTTAAAAATGAAACACTTTGAAAAAACCGACCTAATTTTCTTGAAAGTTAAATTACTGACCGATTTTAAAAACCGGGTGTCATTCGAATGAGAGGGCGCCCCCAAAACCAAAGACACTTAAAACATAACCCTTCGATTATTAGAACTCGAGTTATTGCACTTTGGTAATGCATTTCTATGACAAATATCAGAAAAACACCGATAAAAAATTTAAAAAAAATTAATTGCGGTATAATCCTTTTTGAAGCGTTCGTCTTTCAAATGGGCCTAATTGCAACAGATTTCCCTTTTCTGTGCGTTTGGGTCATTTTTTTTGTTTTACTCCAATTCTTACCAAACTTAGTTTTTCTTGCACAGAATTCGGCGCTGATCACGAATATGTACGGCACTCTACGAAATTCAAATTAGTTCAAAAGTTTTGCCCAACTGTGTCTTTGAAATTCATCCCCTCTTTCATTAGTCTGTTTCAAAGACCTGCCACCACTATTTTTTCATTTTACTCGAGAAACTTACCAAAGTGACCCATTTCACTCGAAATTCGACCAGAAATCTAAATCTGGTCTCCGTTTCACTAAATTACTATAACTTCTTTTTAAAAATGAAATACCTTCTTGAAAAAACCGATCTATTTGGCTTCAAAGCAAACTTACCGACCGATTTTAAAACAACGGCCAATTCTCACCGAACTTAGTTTTCCTTGCACAGAATTCAACGCTGATCACGAATATGTATAGCGCTTGTCGAAATTCAGGACAGTTCAAAAGTTATGCCCAACTGTTTCTTTGAAATTCATCCCCTCTTTCATTCGTCTGTTTCAAAGACATGCCCACCACTATTTTTTTATTTTACCCGAGAAACTTACCAAAGTGACCCATTTCACTCGAAATTTGACCAGGAATCTAAATCTGGTCTCCGTTTCACGAAATTACTATAACCCTTTTTTAAAAATGAAACACCTTCTTGAAAAAACCGACCTATTTGGCTTGAAAGCCAACTTACCGACCGATTTTTAATTTCCGGTCAATTCTCACCGAACTTAGTTTTTCTTGCACAGAATTCAACGCTGATCACGAATATGTACGGCGCTTGTCGAAATTCCAATTAGTTCAGAAAAGATGCCCAATTGTTTCTTTGAAATTCGTCGCCTCTGTATAGTTTGTTTCAGTGTCATGCCCACAGCAATTTTGTTTTTTACCCCAGAAACTTACTGCCAAATTGTCCCATTTCATCTCCAAAATTTGACCAGAAATTCCAATTTGTCTCCGTTTCACGAAACTCATGTAACTGTTTTTAAAATGAAACACTTGAAAAACTGACCTAATTCTCTTTCGAAAGTTAACTTACTAACCGAATTTAAAAACGGTGTCATTCGAATGAGAGTGTCGCCCCCAAAACCCAAAGACACTTTAGAAAATTACCCGCGATTATTAGAACTCGAGTTATTGCACTTTGGTAATGCATTTCATGACAAATATCAGAAAACACCGATAAAAAGAGTAAAAAATTTTTAATTGCGGTATAATCCCTTTTGAAGCGTTCGTCTTTCAAAATGGGCTTAATTCGCAGCAATTTCTTTTCTTTTGCGTTTAGGTCATTTTTTTTGTCTTCCTCCACCCTTACTAAACTTAGTTTTTCTTGCACAGAATTCAACGCTGATCACGCATCATGTATGGCGCTTGTCGAAATTTCATTTAGTTCAAAAGTTATGCTCAACCAGAGCCTTCTTTGAAATTCATCCCCTTTCAATAGTCTTCGTTTCAAAGACATGCTCCACCACTATTTTATTTACCCAGAAACTTACCAAAGTGACACATTTCATTCGAAATTTTGACCAGAATCTAAATCTGGTCTCCGTTTTTACGAAATTACTATAACCGTTTTTAAAAATGAAACACCTTCTCTTGAAAAACTGACCTCTTTGGCTTGAAAGCCAACTTACTGACCGATTTTAATTTCCGGTCAATTCTCACCGAACTTAGTTTTTCTTTGCACAGAATTCAACGCTGATCACGAATATACGGCGCTGTCAAATTCCAATTAGTTCAGAAAGATGCCCAATTGTTTCTTTGAAATTCGTCGCTGCCTCTTGTATAGTTTGTTTCCAGTGTCATGCCCACAGCAATTTTGTTTTTACCCCAGAAATCCTACCAAATTGACCCATTTCACTTCAAAAATTTGACCAGAAATCTACTCTGGTTCTCCGTTTCAATGAAACTCATGTAACTGTTTTTTAAAATGAAACACTTTTGAAAACTGACCTAATTTTTCTTGAAAGTTAACTTACTAACCGATTTTAAAAACGGGTGTCATTCGAATGAGAGGTGGCCGCCCCCCAAAACCCAAAGACACTTAAAATACTCCTGCGATTATTAGAACTCGAGTTATTGCATCCATCTCTTTCTTAATGCATTTCTATGACAAATATCAGAAAACCGATAAAAGAGTAAAAAAATTTTTTAATTGCGGTATAATCCTTTTTGAAGCGTTCGTCTTTCAAATCTGCTTAATTGTATGAGGATTTCTCTTTTCTTTTGCGTTTCTGGGTCATTTTTTGTCTTCCTCCACTTACTTTCGCTAAACTTAGTTTTTTCTTGCACAGAATTCAACGCTGATCACGAATATGTATGGCGCTTGTCGAAATTCCATTTAGTTCAAAAAAGTTATGCTCCAACTGTTTCTTTTGAAATTCATCCCCTCTTTTCAATAGTCTGCTCTAAAGACATGCCTACCACTATTTTCTTTTTATTTACTCGAGAAACTTTACCAGTGACCCATTTCATTCTCGAAATTTGACCAGGAATCTAAATCTGGCTCCCCGTTTTACGAAATTACTATAACCGTTTTTAAAATGAAACACATTCTTGAAAACCGACCTATTTGGCTTGAAACCAACTTCTTACCGACCGATTTTAAACTCCGGCCAATTCTCAATGAACTTAGTTTTTTCGGTAATTGCAGAATTCAACGCTGATCACGAATATGTACGGCGCTTGTCGAAATTCCAATTAGTTCAGAAAGATGCCCAATTGTTTCTTTTGAAATTCGTCGCCTCTGTATAGTTTTGTTTCCAGTGTCATGCCCACAGCATTTTGTTTTTTTACCCCAGAAACTTACCAAATTGACCCATTTCACTCTCAACTTGACCAGAAATCTAATTTGGTTCCGTTTCACGAAACTCATGTAACTGTTTTTAAAAATGAAACACTTTTGAAAACCGACCTACTCTTTCGGAAAGTTAACTTTACTAACCGATTTTAAAAAACGGGTGTCATTCGAATGAGAGGCCGCCCCCAAAACCCAAAGACATTACCCTTAAAAATTACCCTGCGATTATTAGGAACTCGAGTTATTGCACTTTCTTAATGCATTTCTATGACAAATATCAGAAAAACACCGATAAAAAGAGTAAAAAAATTTTAATTGCGGTATAATCCTTTTTGAAGCGTTCGTCTTTCTCAAATCTGCTTAATTGCAAAGGATTTTTTCTTTTGCGTTTGGGCTATTTTTTTTGTCTTCCTCCACCTCTACTAAACTTAGTTTTTTCTTGCACAGAATCTTCGCTAACGCTGATCACGAATATGTATGGCGCTTGTCGAAATTCCATTTAGTTCAAAAAGTTATGCTCAACTGCTTTCTTTGAAATTCATCCCCTTTTTCAATAGTCTGTTTCCAAAGACATGCCCACCACTATTTTTTTTTATTTTACCGAGAAACTTACTACCAAAGTAATCTATTTCATTCGAAATTGACCAGAATCTAAATCTGGTTCCGTTTCATTTAGAAATTGGCTTCATAAACTGCTTTTTAAAAATGAAACATATTCCTGAAAAACTGACCTATTTGGCTGAGTCAACTACCGACCGATTTTAAACTCCGGCCAATTCTCAATGAATCCTTAGTTTTTCTTGCTTCAGTAGAATTCAACGCTGATCACGAATAATATGTACGGCGCTTGTCGAAATTCCAATTGGTTCAGAAAAAGGCTCCAATTGTTTCTTTTGAAATTTGTCCCCTCTGTATAGTTTGTTTCAGTGTCATGCCCACAGTACTTTGTTTTTAACCTAGAAACTTCCAAAAGTGACCCATTTCACTCAAAATTTGGACCAGAATCTAATTCTGGTTTCGTTTCACGAACCATGTAACTGTTTTTAAAAATGAAACACTTTGAAAAAACCGACCTAATTGGCTTGAAAGTTAACTTACTGACCGATTTTTAAAAACCGGGTGTCATTCGAATGAGAAGCCGCCCCCAAACGCAAAGACACACACTTAAAACATTACTCTGCGATTAATAGAACTCGAGTTATTGCACTTTGGTAATGCAGACGGCGACAAATATCAGAAAACACCGGATAAAAAGTAAAAAAATTAATTGCGGTATAACTCTTGAAGCGTTCGTCTTTTCAAATCTGCTTAATTGCAAAAGGATTTCTTTTCTTTTGCGTTTGGGTCATTTTTTTTTGTCTTCCTCCAATTTTACCAAACTTAAGGTTTTCTCTCTTGCACAAAATTCAACGCGCTGATCACGAATATATATGGCGCATGTTGAAATCTACTTAGTTCAAAAGTTATGCTCAACTGTTTCTTTTGAAATGCATCCCTCTTTTCAATAGTCTGCTTCAAAGACATACCACCATTTTTATTTTACTCGAGAAACTTACCAAAGTGACCCATTTCATTCGAAATTTGACCAGGAATCTAAATCTGGTCTCCGTTTTACGAAATTACTATAACTCTTTTTAAAAATGAAACACCTTCTTGAAAAAACCGACCTGTTTGGCTTGAAAGCCAACTTACCGACCGATTTAAAAAAAACGGCCAATTCTCACCGAAATTAATTTTTCTTGCACAGAGTTCAACGCTGATCACGAATATGTACGGCGCTTGTCGAAATTCCAATTAGTTCAGAAAAGATGCCCAATTGTTTTGAAATGTGTCCCTCTGTATAGTTTGTTTCCAGTGTCATGCCCACAGCAATTTGTTTTTTAACCCAGAAACTTCCCAAAAGTGACCCATTTCACTCAAATTTGACCAGGAATTTAATTCTGGTTTCCGTTTCACGAAACTCATGTAACTGTTTTTAAAAATGAAACAAATTGAAAAAACCGACCTAATTGGCTTGAAAGTTAACTTACTGACCGATTTTTAAAAACCGAGTGTCATTCGAATGAGAAACCGCCCCGAAACCCAAAGACACTTAAAACATTACTCTGCGATTAATAGAACTCGAGTTATTGCACTTTGGTAATGCATTTCTATGACAAATATCAGAAAAACACCGATAAAAAGAGTAAAAATTTTAATTGCGGTATAATCCTTTTGAAGCGTTCGTCTTTCAAAATGGGCTTTCTCTAATTGCAAAGGATTTCTCTTTTCTTTTGCGTTTGGGTCATTTTTTGTCTTCCTCCACCTCTTACCAAACTTCTAGTTTTCCTTTTTCTTGCACAGAATTCAACGTGCTGATCACGAATATGTATGGCGCTTGTCGAAATTCCATTTAGTTCAAAAGTTATGCCCAACTGTTTCTTTGAAATGCATCCCTCTTTCAAAGTCTGTTTCAAGCATGCCACCACTATTTTTATTTTATGAAAACTTCCCAAAGTGACCCATTTCACTCCGAAATTTGACCAGGAATCTAAAACTGGTCTTCGTTTCATGAAATTACTATAACTCTTTTAAAAGAACACCTTCTTGAAAAACTGACCTGTTTGGCTTGAAAGCCAACTTCCGACCGATTTAAAAACCTGCCAATTCTCACCGAACATAGTTTTCCTTGCACAGAATTCAACGCTGATCACGAATATGTATAGCGCTTGTCGAAATTCCAAATAGTTCAAAAGTTATGCCCAACTGTTTCTTTGAAATTCATCCCCTCTTTTATTAGTCTTTTTCCCAGACCATGCCCACCATTTATTTTTTTATTTACCGAGAAATTTACCAAAGTGACCCATTTCACTCGAAATTTGACCAGGAATCTAAATCTGGTCTCCGTTTCACGAATTATAAAACCCTCTTTTAAAAATGAAACACCTTCTTGAAAACCTACCTGTTTGGCTTGAAAGCCAACTTACCGACCGATTTAAAATAACCGGCCAATTCTCACCGAAATTAATTTTTCTTGCACAGAATTCAACGCTGATCACGAATATGTACGGCACTCTACGAAATTCAAATTAGTTCAAAAGTTATGCCCAACTGTTTCTTTGAAATGCATCCCCTCTTTCAATAGTCTGTTTCAAAGACATGCCACCACTATTTTTTTATTTTACTCGAGAAACTTACCAAAGTGACCCATTTCACTCGAAATTTGACCAGGAACCTAAATCTGGTCTTCGTTTCACGAAATTACTATAACTCTTTAAAAATGAAACACCTTCTTGAAAACCGACCTGTTTTGGCTTGAAAGCCAACTACCGACCGATTTAAAAACCGGCCTTTCCCTCACCAAACTTATTTTTTTTCTTGCACAGAATACAACGCTGATCACGAATATGTACGGCGTTTGTCGAAATTCCATTAGTTCAGAAAGGATGCCCAATTGTTTCTTTGAAATTCGTCCCCTCTGTATAGTTTTTTTCAGTGTCATGCCCACAGCAATTTTGTTTTTTTTACCTAGAAACTTCCAAAAGTGACCCATTTCACTCAAATTTGACCAGGAATCTAATTCTGGTTTCCGTTTCACGAAATTTCATGTAACTGTTTTTAAAAATGAAACACTTTGAAAAACCGACCAATTGGCTTGAAAGTTAACTTATGACCGATTTTAAAAACCGGGTGTCATTCGAATGAGAAGCCGCCCCCAAACCCAAAGACATTAAAACATTACGTGCGATTAATAGAACTCGAGTTATTGCACTTTGGTAATGCATTTCTATGACAAATATCAGAAAACACCGATAAAAAAGTAAAAAATTTTAATTGCGGTATAATCCTTTTGAAGCGTTCGTCTTTCAAATCTGCTAATTGCAAGGATTTCTCTTTTCTTGCGTTTGGGTCATTTTTGTCTTCCTCCAATTTTTACCAAACTTAGTTTTTCTTTACAGAATTCAACGCTGATCACGATATGTATGGCGCTTGTCGAAATTCCATTTAGTTCAAAAAATTATGCCCAACTGTTTCTTTGAAATGCATCCCCTTTCAATAGTCTGTTTCGACATGCCACCACTATTTTTTATTTTACCGAGAACTTACCAAGTGACCCATTTCACTCGAAATTTGACCAGGAATCTAAATCTGGCCTCGTTTCCACGAAATTACTATAACTCTTTTTAAAAATGAAACCCCTTTCTTGAAAACCGACCGTTTGGCTTGAAAGCCAACTTACCGACCAATTTAAAAACGCCAATTCTCACCGATTTTAGTTTTTTTCTTGCACAGAATTTCAACGCTGATCACGAATATGAAAGGCACTCTACGAAATTCAAATTAGTTCAAAAGTTTGCCAACTGTCTTTGAAATTCATCCCCTCTTTCATTAGTCTGTTTCAAAGACAGGCATACCACTATTTACCGAGAAACTTACCAAGTGACCCATTTCACTCGAAATTCGACCAGGAATCTAAATCTGGTCTCCGTTTCACTAAATTACTATAATTTTTTTTAAAAATGAAATATTTTTGAAAACCGATCTATTTGGCTTCAAAGCAAACTTACCGACCGATTTTAAAACACCGGCCAATTCTCCCCCAAACTTAGTTTTTCTTGCACAGAATACAACGCTGATCACGAATATGTACGGCGTTTGTCGAAATTCCAATTAGTTCAGAAAGGATGCCCAATTGTTTCTTTGAAATTCGTCCCCTCTGTATAGTTTGTTTCAGTGTCATGCCCACAGCAATTTTGTTTTTTTTAACCTAGAAACTTCCAAAAGTGACCCATTTCCCCTCAAAATGTGACCAGGAATCCTAATTTTTTTCCCGTTTCACGAAACCTCATAACTGCTTTTAAAAATGAAACACTTTGAAAAAACTGACCTAATTGGCTTGAAAGTTAACTTACTGACCGATTTTTAAAAACCGGGTGTCATTCGAATGAGAAACCGCCCCCAAAACCCAAAGACACCTAAAACATTACTCTGCGATTAATAGAACTCGAGTTATTGCACTTTGGTAATGCATTTCTATGACAAATATCAGAAAACACTGATAAAAAAGTAAAAAAATTTTAATTGCGGAATAATCCTTTTTGAAGCGTTCGTCTTTCAAATCTGCTTAATTGCAAAGGATTTCTCTTTTCTTTGCGTTTGGGTCATTTTTTTGTCTTCCTCCAATTCTTACCAAACTTAGTTTTTCTTGCACAGAATTCAACGCTGATCACGAATATGTATGGCGCTTGTCGAAATTCCATTTAGTTCAAAAGTTATGCCCAACTGTTTCTTTTGAAATTCATCCCTCTTTCATTAGTCTGTTTCAAAGACATGCCCACCACTATTTTTTTATTTTACCCGAGAAACTTACCAAAGTGACCCATTTCACTCGAAATTTGACCAGGAATCTAAATCTGGTCTCCGTTTCACGAAATTACTATAACCTTCTTTTAAAAATGAAACACCTTCTTGAAAAAACCGACCTATTTGGCTTGAAAGCCAACTTACCGACCGATTTTAAAACTCCGGTCAATTCTCACCAAACTTAGTTTTTCTTGCACAGAATACAACGCTGATCACGAATATGTACGGCGTTTGTCGAAATTCCAATTAGTTCAAAAGGATGCCCAATTGTTTCTTTGAAATTCGTCCCCTCTGTATAGTTTGTTTCAGTGTCATGCCCACAGCAATTTTGTTTTTACTCTAGAAACTTACCAAAGTGACCCATTTCACTCAAAATTTGACCAGAAATCTAATTCTGGTCTCCGTTTCACGAAACTTATGCAACTGTTTTTTAAAAATGAAACACTTTGAAAAAACCGACCTAATTTTCTTGAAAGTTAACTTACTGACCAATTTTAAGAAACCGGGTGTCATTCGAATGAGAGGGTGCCCCCAAACCCAAAGACAGTTAAAACATTTCCCTGCGATTATTAGAACTCGAGTTATTGCACTTTAGTAATGCATTTCTATGACAAATATCAGAAAAACACCGATAAAAAAGTAAAAAAAAATTTAATTGCGGTATAATCCTTTTTGAAGCGTTCGTCTTTCAAATGGGCTTAATTGCAAAGGATTTCTCTTTATTTTGCGTTTGGGTTATTTTTTTGTCTTCCTCCAATTCTTACCACACTTAGTTTTTCTTGCACAGAATTCAACGCTGATCACGAATATGTATAGCGCTTGTCGAAATTCCATTTAGTTCAAAAGTTATGCCCAACTGTTTCTTTGAAATTCATCCCGTCTTTCAATAGTCTGTTTCAAAGACATGCCCACCACTATTTTTTTTACTTTACCCGAGAAACTTACCAAAGTGACGCATTTCACTCGCAATTTGACCAGGAATCTAAATCTGGTCTCCGTTTCACGAACATACTATAACCGTTTTTTAAAAATGAAACACCTTCTTGAAAAAACCGACCTATTTGCCTTGAAAGCCACACAACTTACCGACCGATTTTAAAAATTCAGCTAATTCTCACCAAACTTAGTTTTTCTTGCACAGAATTCAACGTTGATCACGAATATGTATGGCGCTTGTCGAAATTCCAATTAGTTCAGAAGTTATGCACAATTGTTTCTTTGAAATTCTTCCCCTCTGTATAGTTTGTTTCAGTGTCATGCCCACAGCAATTTTGTTTTTTACCCTAGAAACTTACCAAAATGACCCATTTTACTCCGAAATTGACCAGGATTCTAAATCTGGTTCCGTTTACGAAATTACTATAACCTTTTTAAAAAATGAAACACCTTTTTTGAAAAAACGACCTATTTGGCTTGAAAGCCGTTACCGATCGTTTTTTAAAACACCGGCCAATTCTCACCAAACTTTATTTTTCTTGCACAGAATTCAACGCTGATCACGAATATGTAGGGCGCCCAAAATTCCAACTAGTTCAGAAGTTATGCCCAATTGTTTCTTTGAAATTCGTCCGTTCTGTATAGTTTGTTTCAGTGTCATGCCCACAGCAATTTTGTGGTTTTACCCTAGAAACTTCCCAAAATGACCCATTTCACTAAAAATTTGACCAGAAATTTTTTGGGTCTCCTTTTCCCACAAAACTTATGCAACTGTTTTTAAAAATGAAACACTTTGAAAAACCGACCCTTTTTCTTTGAAAGTTAACTTTACTGACCGATTTTAAAACCGGGTGTCATTCGAATGAGAGGGCGCCCCAAACCCAAAGACACTTAAAACATTACCCTGCGATTATTAGAACTCGAGTTATTGCACTTTGGTAATGCATTTCTATGACAAATATCAGAAAAACACCGATAAAAAAGTAAAAAAAATTTAATTGCGGTATAATCCTTTTTGAAGCGTTCGTCTTTCAAATGGGCTTAATTGCAAAGGATTTCTCTTTACTTTGCGTTTGGGTCATTTTTTTGTCTTCCTCCAATTCTTACCAAACTTAGTTTTTCTTGCACAGAATTCAACGCTGATCACGAATATGTATGGCGCTTGTCGAAATTCCATTTAGTTTAAAAGTTATGCCCAACTGTTTCGTTGAAATTCATCCCGTCTTTCAATAGTCTGTTTCAAAGACATGCCCACCACTATTTTTTTTTATTTTACTCGAGACACTTACCAAAGTGACCCATTTCACTCGAAATTTGACCAGGAATCTAAATCTGGTTTCCGTTTCACGAAATTACTATATTTTTTTTTTTAAAAATGAAACACCTTCTTAAAAAAACCGACTTATTTGGCTTCAAAGCCACTACCGACCGATTTTAAAACCCCGGGCCCAAATCTCACCGAATTTAGTTTTTCTTGCACAGCATTCAACGCTGATCACGAATATGTATGGCGCTTGTCGAAATTCCAATTAGTTCAGAAGTTATGCACAATTGTTTCTTTGAAATTCGTCCCCTCTGTATAGTTTGTTTCAGTGTCATGCCCACAGCAATTTTGTTTTTTTTAATCTAGAAACTTACCAAAGTGACCCATTTCACCTCAAAATTTGACCAGAAATCTATTCCTGGTTCCCGTTTCACGAAATCTTATGCAACTGTTTTTAAAAATGAAACACTTTGAAAAACCGACCTAATTTTCTTGAAAGTTAACTTACTGACCAATTTTAAGAAACCGGGTGTCATTCGAATGAGAGGGTCCCCCAAACCCAAAGACAGTTAAAACATTTCCCTGCGATTATTAGAACTCGAGTTATTGCACTTTGGTAATGCATTTCTATGACAAATATCAGAAAAACACCGATAAAAAAGTAAAAAAAAATTTAATTGCGGTATAATCCTTTTTGAAGCGTTCGTCTTTCAAATGGGCTTAATTGCAAAGGATTTCTTTATTTTGCGTTTGGGTCATTTTTGTGTCTTCCTCCAATTCTTACCACACTTAGTTTTTCTTGCACAGAATTCAACGCTGATCACGAATATGTATAGCGCTTGTCGAAATTCCATTTAGTTCAAAAGTTATGCCCAACTGTTTCTTTGAAATTCATCCCGTCTTTCAATAGTCTGTTTCAAAGACATGCCCACCACTATTTTTTTTATTTTACCCGAGAAACTTACCAAAGTGACGCATTTCACTCGCAATTTGACCAGGAATCTAAATCTGGTCTCCGTTTCACGAAATTACTATAACCGTTTTTTAAAAATGAAACACCTTCTTGAAAAAACCGACCTATTTGGCTTGAAAGCCACACAACTTACCGACCGATTTTAAAAATTCAGCTAATTCTCACCAAACTTAGTTTTTCTTGCACAGAATTCAACGTTGATCACGAATATGTATGGCGCTTGTCGAAATTCCAATTAGTTCAGAAGTTATGCACAATTGTTTCTTTGAAATTCCTCCCCTCTGTATAGTTTGTTTCAGTGTCATGCCCACAGCAATTTTGTTTTTTTTACCCTAGAAACTTACCAAAATGACCCATTTTACTCGAAATTCGACCAGGATTCTAAATCTGGTCTCCGTTTCACGAAATTACTATAACCTTTTTTAAAAAATGAAACACCTTCTTGAAAAAACCGACCTATTTGGCTTGAAAGCCAAGTTACCGATCGATTTTAAAACACCGGCCAATTCTCACCAAACTTAGTTTTTCTTGCACAGAATTCAACGCTGATCACGAATATGTACGGCGCTCTCCAAAATTCCAATTAGTTCAGAAGTTATGCCCAATTGTTTCTTTGAAATTCGTCCGTTCTGTATAGTTTGTTTCAGTGTCATGCCCACAGCAATTTTGTGGTTTTTACCCTAGAAACTTCCCAAAATGACCCATTTCACTCAAAATTTGACCAGAAATCTAATTCTGGTCTCCGTTTCACGAAACTTATGCAACTGTTTTTTAAAAATGAAACACTTTGAAAAAACCGACCCAATTTTCTTGAAAGTTAACTTACTGACCGATTTTAAAAACCGGGTGTCATTCGAATGAGAGGGCGCCCCCAAACCCAAAGACACTTAAAACATTACCCTGCGAGTATTAGAACTCGAGTTATTGCACTTTGGTAATGCATTTCCATGACGAATATCAGAAAAAAACCGATAAAAAAGTAAAGAAATTTTAATTGCAGTATAATCCTTTTTGAAGCGTTCGTCTTTCAATTGGGCTTAATTGCAAAGGATTTCTCTTTTCTTTGCGTTTGGGTCATTTTTGTGTCTTCCTCCAATTCTTACCAAACTTAGTTTTTCTTGCACAGAATTCAACGCTGGTCACGAATATGTATGGTGCTTGTTGAAATTCCATTTAGTTCAAAATTTAAAAGCCCAACGTTTCTTTGAA
>BMAV01021426.1:0-51442 GCA_019973955.1 Trichonephila inaurata madagascariensis | reverse complement strand
CATCACTCCATGAAAGTATTTCAAAGTTCAGATCATGATAAAAAGTAGCCGCTTCCTTTACTCGGCTAAGCGATCTTCTTGCAGAATGGAGGAATCGAACCTTCAATTTTCTGGCAAATGTTTCATCGATTACCACATTACTGATCTATTCCTTTACTTGTTTAATGAGAAAAATTTTTATTTACACATATTATACCATCGACCATTTTCGTAAAATTGAAACTCGTCGCCAAATCCCATGATATGCTGTCAGTAATGGGAAGCCGTTCCCGTGCATGTTCGAACAGTAATAGTAATGATGACAACATTTGGCGACGTATTTTAAATTGGCGACAGTTTTTGATTCGGTGAAATTGGTCGATGGTATAATAAGTTATTACTGAAAATTATAATATTGAAATAACATAGAATTACAGGATATGTTTTAAATATTGTTCTTTATAAAATTTTTATAATGTACAGAATGGTTGCAATTTCTAATAAAGGAGAAAATATTAATTATGTAATAATGAAATTTAATCAGCATTGTAACGTTAAATTCAATAGCAAGCAGCAGTTATAATACTACAAGAAGGTTAATCCTGATTATTTTGAAATAACGAAAGGCAGAATACAGAGCTTTTGAGATGAGTTGGAGAGGGCCTACTCCAAGCATCTGCTTGAAGTAGGTCTGTTGAAATCTGAATAAGTGTGATAATTAACCTTGCGACTGAGTATTTAACGAAATATTCTATTTAATGAGCAGACTTTCATCATCAGAAC
The DNA here is from genome assembly GCA_019973955.1 of Trichonephila inaurata madagascariensis. Lineage (NCBI taxonomy): Eukaryota > Metazoa > Arthropoda > Arachnida > Araneae > Nephilidae > Trichonephila > Trichonephila inaurata. Next base: position 50,680 of record BMAV01021426.1, on the reverse strand, counting down.
CGTGTTCACGGTGTTATCTTTGTGGAACCATTTGTAAGTACAGTCTGTGCTTTCGATCTCAGTAAATCTCAATTGGGGAAAAAAGATGCAAAAAATATGTTTCAATTTTCTTCTTTGCCCTTTGAGTTTGTGTATGTTACAGTGTTACGCATAATTTCTGCTCAAAGTCACATCTTAAACTAAAATGTATTTTTATATTATATAATTCATTATGGAAAAGATAACAAAAAAATAAAATACTTCGCAAATTAAATATATATTTAACTTTTAGGTTAGTTATTAATTTTATTTACAGTTGGAAAAAAAGTCCCTTCATTGAGTTTCCCAGCGAATTTATTCTTTTCTTATACAATGTGACCAATAGCAAAAATAATTAGATATTCTAAATTTCAGATATTTAAAGGCTTATGGAAAGTAAAGATTTATTAAATTGCAAAGATTCAGCCATTTATCCTCCAAATTCAAAAGGAAAAAAAGGTTTCGTTTCTTCTCCATCTTTAAAATATTCAATCCTTTTCATTTGGTAAGAATTTTAACTAGATAATAATCATAAAATCATGGTTACGCTTTTACTCTTTGTAGTGTACATTATTAGAATCTTAGGTCAGAGCAAGGCACATTTCCTCTTATCTTTTTTTCCTTTAAATCTTATTATACAACTTAAATTTTCAAATTGAAAAAGAGATATTATAATATGATACATTATATCAGCTTTACAGTTAAAGTAAATATGAATTCCAACCTAAAAAATTCCATTTTGGAGTGTAAGGCAGATAAATTATTATTATCATTAATTTTTCTCTCTCTATATAAAAAAAAGTTTTTTATGCTACTGTAATAAATTTATTTATACAAAAGGTACAGTTAGTAAAAATGAATCGTAAGGAATTGAATTTTACTTAAAAGGAGTGCCTAGAACGATTTGCCGAGGGGCTTATCGTGATGTTATAGATGTCTTCAGTAATTTTCAGAAGCACCAATATGGTCGCCAAGTCGCCCAAAATTGTCACCAAAAATTATACCAACTTGGCTTCCTCCAAGCCAAATTTCCATTGAAACGCCATTATAGAGTAAGGGATGACAATGCTTGCGAATATTACAATTTTTTATCCTAAAATAAATATAAGACAAAGTAATGTTGACGTATTAAGCCTCCAGATATAAATTATTTAAGCTATTTTAAGATGAAACAATAGTTACACAAGAAGATAAGGCATTGATTACACAAAATATGTTCTCTATATAATATGCTCTATATATGCAGTCAAAAATTCATTTATACATATGGTATAGTTAATAAAAATGAATCGTAAAATGTTGACTTTAACTAAACAGGAGCTCCAAGAACGAATTTTGCGAAAAAAGAACAAGTGAAAAAAGTATACGTAAAGCAGAAAATTTTAAAGAAGGGATTAAGAAGATTGTTGTTTGGTACAACTGAGATGAGCAAACATTTTAGGGAAAATATTAGAGTTTCTAACAGTGGCGTAACGGAGAACATTTGTGCCCCCCTGTAAAATAAGGTTTTGGGCCCAAAAGTTGGATTTTACAAAGGGTAGGTACTTGGCGGCAGTCAGGCTCTGGACCCCTAGAACCTTGCCCTTATGTTGCCACTGGTTTATAAAAATGTATTCGCATTCGCTTCATTTAACGCTCAAAATCGGATTTGAAAAGGGCGTGCTGCCTTACTCAATGCGTATTGTAAAGAGACACAAATAAAAGTAACTACATCTTTACAACAGAATAAAAACCACAGTTTGGACAAATTTGCATTTATGATGGTGTATAATTTGTACAATGAGGGTTGGATAGGTGGTACCCCTCTAGTTATTATAATTATTATTCTTAAAGTTCTAAGTTATTTGTTATGCATTTATTATTACAAAGACAGAAGTATTGCGATTGCCCTATTGCACGTGAAAACATTGGTAAATATCTGTAACCTATGGCCGCTTTCCCGCTTGGCATGATAGGCACATGCCTGGGACAAAAATTTGGGGCGCAACAAATTACAGGGCAAAAAGGGAACAAAAATTAAAATTACAGCAACTTTCCACCACCTAGCGAGTCATGAGAGAAGCATTTCTGCTCTTAAGAGGTAAAGCGGAAAAAGAGATCTACAATAAAAAAAGTAAAATTAACAGTTTGATGCTGTTATGCACTCAAAATGATATTACAATTATGTCCTTAATGATTTTGCAATGATCAAAGCTCGAAGAAAACCTTTGTTGTACAAGTACAATGAATCAACAAAGAATGAGGATGTCTAAAAGTAAAACATTTCTTTTCTCTAATGGGGCTGCGGATTGGTATTTTTACCTTTGCTGACCTAGTACATTCCCCAGGAGCTGGTATTAATTTTTAGTGCGGCACCATATAGGCGATACCAATTGCCGAAAGTAATTTTGATGTCCATTTTTCTCCCCATTGGGAGGCACCTGAGCTCTGATGATGCAAAATTGTACATAGGAATTTGATTTCGCCCAGAGCACCCAAGCGAAACAGGTACTCAAGGGAATTTTTACATGCCGCATAATCATACGACATGGACGCTGTTGATTTTCTGCATCATGAAAATCCACCAACTTGTGCCGGAGTCGAACCCGCAACTTTGGGTGCAGAAGGCTAGCAACAAACCAACTACGCTACCCAACCGGCGTAAAAGTAAACCATAGTAAAGCGATAAGCGGTGAAAAAGATGATTATTAACATATTGAAAACAGTTCATACAATAATGTGTACTGTATACTAGAATTACAAACGATTTCATTAATTTACTGTACTACCTTACGAAAAGGGGTATGGAGGTCCGTGATGCCGCAAGAAATGAATAACAGTGGCCAAACTCTCCACTGTCCTTTCCTTATGAACAACAGTGGCCACTGTCCTTTCCTTATAGAAGACACGCAGATCCATAGGTGGTGGATAATGAAAAGACTCAAAAGAGTAAGAGAGTTAAGGGAAAATCTGTCCTGAATTAAAACTGGCAAGGTAAGAAGTGAAGGAGAGGGGTTGTGCCCTGGAAATTGTGTGGGGGCGTAACAATTTGAAGCGCCTAGGGTGCCGGGGAGGTTAAAAACGGCCCTTCTCTAACCTACGTAAACGACATCAGAATTGAAGTACATGATTAGAACCACAGTAATATAACGAAGAATGGCATTGAAATAGTTTAAAGAATACAATTTTGGGCTTAACTTACGTTTAAAGTACAACATGGAAGTTAATAGTTTAGAATAGCTTTTATAAACGGTTTATATATTTTAAAATCGATTAATCAATATATTGTTACACTATTTCAGTTTATCAAGATTTGTTATATTTACTCACAAAAAAAAGACTTTAACTGCGAAAGTATTTCATTAGTTATATTTAATGCAATGTTTACAGAAAATCACAAGAAACTGTCTATTAATTAGTTATTAAAGTTTTAAACGTTATAAAACTACAAATGTAAGGTTGATTGGACAGTTGCTTGATATTATAACTCTGGAACTTTGTTGAACAAATATCTCGTAAAATTTTTGATAATGTTTTACTCAATAAAGTTTATATCTATGTATCGAAATAAACATTTATATAGATGGTAACAAAATCTATAAATAATCAATTAACACACAGTTTTATTTAAGAAACAGCATTTAATGGTATATATATGTACATAATTTATCAAAGTTTCTGATGATATTATGTTTTATACCTTCTATTCGGCATAAAAACTTTTCATAAATACTTTTAAAAACTTTTGTGCTCATAATTCATTCAAATACGAGTACATATATGTAAAGTGTGCTATTACACAACGAGACTTATGCTATAAAAATATAATTTTGATTTCATACATATTTACTTATTATCACCTTCAATATGCACCTCTCCTCTATCCGTATAAGGGTCCATATGAAACAGTGTTTGAAACAGTGCTGGAAGTCTTCTTGTGTCAGCTCCTACAGGACGCGCACCTTTTCTCTTCCACAGCTTCAACGGACTCGTTCAACAACTTGTTCCTTTTAATGCCGATTTCACTTTAAGAAACAGATAGAAGTTGCATGGCGCTAGATCCTCTTAATGAAAAGGATAGTCTAACACTAGGATGCTGTAGTTGGCAAGAAACCTCTTTTCAGACAATGCAGAATGCAAACATTACAGAACGTCTTGGTGAAGAATCCATGACTTGTCCTTCCTCAATTCTGGTGGTCTCTTCCTTATTCTTTCACGGAGCTCAGCAGAAACTGAAGGTAGTAACATTGATTAACTGTTTCATATTCAGGAACCCAATGCAAGTACACAATCCCATGAAAAAACTATCATCATTGCTTCGAATTTTGATTTGCACATTCGAGATTTTTTGGTTCTCAGTGGATGGGCTCTTTCAGGCAATATATTTGCACTTCGTTTCACGATCGTAAGTAAAAAACCACGATTTGTCACATGTTATTATCCTTTTCAATACTTTTGGGTTATTTCCGATGGCATTCAAAGTGCCAGTGCAAACATTTTGGGAGCTTCTTGTTCAAACGAGAAAATTCTAGGCACCATTTTGGCACACACTTTTTGCATGTCAAAATTGTTACGTAAAATTAGTCAAACGGATTCTTTGTCTAATTCCTACAGTTTCAGAAAATGTACGAGTACATAACCGATGGTCAAATCGATCCAGATAATCGATGTTTTCGATATTGTCATTAGCTTTTTATGCGGAAGGATGATCTGGGCGTGAATCATCTTCTACGTCTTCTTGGCCATTTTGAAAACAAAACACTTTAAAAGAAAAAAAACGCGTACACGCAATAAGTTTTCATTGACATACACTTATTTTAATAAATTGTTACTTTCAGTAGCGGTTTCTCTGAGTTTCATGTGAAATTTCGCAACAATTCGTTGTTCTGTTGCTACATCCATCGTTTTTCCGGCGAAATAAAAAACTATAACGCGAACGAAAACTACGGCAATACTGATTTGTTTACAAAAGTGATAGGCACTGCATTCGAAAGAATAGACCAAGACAAATAGCTGTCTGTCCCTGGTATTTGGAACATGCTTACTTCTTCTGCAACAGCGACAGTCTCGTTATTTAATAGCCAAACCTTGTATATATATAAGAAATCCGGCCTTAAAACTATGTTTAATCGTAAAGCTTAGTTTCTACGGTTAAGAGTTTATTATTATACTGCTGAGGCACCAAATACTGTCTTGCCGTATTTTTATTCTTCTATTTATTGTTTTGCTCAAAAATATTTGCCCCCTCCCCCCGGAACATGAAATGGGTATTAAAAGGTTATACAGCAATATTGAAAAATGTACAGAACCACAAGAAATTTCCTAAGCAAATCCTTTTTAATATAAAAGAATTATATTTAATATAAAAAAAAAGTTTACATCCATGCGACATGTAAGCAACAGAATTATTTTTAAATTGAAATATGATTTTCATATTAAATGCAATTAAACTAATATAACATGCAAATTTATAAAAATGGGTGATAGCAACTCTTGTTTTAAAATAAATTAAAAATTGTTGTTAAAAATTTTTCCCCCCTCTTTTAATATGATTACGAAAATGTTAATGCATGTAATCTGTGTTAAAAGTATTCTTTTTCTTCAGAATCAGACAACCAATCGATTTTTTAACTCATTAGTTTTGTAGTGTATTTGCCAACAATAAATAAAATATTTATATTCATCCTAGTACATTTGTAACAAATGTTCAATAGGTTTATATGATGTAAATAAATTCATAAAATTAACCCATTACTCATATTCTGTATGTCCACCTTGTACAGCTATACAAGCATCACAACGTGCTCTCATACAGTTCAGAAGACTATTGGTTAAGCGTAGTATAAATCCCATTGCCCCCAAAAGTCCGATTTTAAAGCCTTGAAAAAGGTTATAGGCAATTATTGACTCTTTCTAAAGCGTTCCTCAAGTGCTCTATGGCAGTGCTCTGCAACCTTTTTATCGCTGTGGACCGGTCAACGTTTGATAATTTTACCGCTGCCCGCTGAGGGTGGGACACGTTGATAGTTTATATTTTAGATTGTTTTGTTTCAACAATTTAAATTTAGTTACATTTAAATATGCCTTCAGAATAAAATATAGTTACACCAAAAATGAATAAAAGTGATTTAACGTGGAATGTAAAGTGATTTCCATGGAAAGTTGCGCAAATCGAGAGAAATTCACCACTTTAAATAAAATGGCAACAGTTTAATGTTCTTTAGGTGGCCCGGCACCATTTGATCCACGGACCGGGGGTTGCGGATCACTGCTCTATGGGACTGATGTCTGGAGTCATCACTAGCCACACCATACAGCTCGTATACCCTCTTCTTCAGACAAGTGCAATTCTGTGTGGTTGGGTTTTATTGTCCATAAAAACGAATTGGTCCTCCACAGCTCCTTAAAAAATTCATCAAGAATTTCATCCTTATGACGTTCTGCTGTCACTGTAGAAGCAGAAGAGACATAAAGTGTTGCACGGCTGGCCAATATCATCCCTCCTAATAGAAGGATGCCACCAAAGCGATTGATTTATATAATAATTGCAAGATGGTAGCGTTTCCCAGGTTGTTACCAAAAGAAAATTTGTCAAGAAATGCTTTGTGTGCTGAATTGCGATTCGTTACTAAACAGGATACTGCAACAATTTTGCTCTACCCACAAGTCAAGTTCACGGCTCCAAGATAAATGAGTTCTCTTGTGAAAAGTGGTAAAGGGGAAATACCAACGTTAGTTTCGGTTGTAAGACCCCTTTTGCCAGCCTTTTTACATGGATGTCTCGATACCATTTTTCAAGACGCAGCAGCGAATTATTCAGACAGCTGTCAAGCATGCATTTGAAACAACATAGTGATCCTCCGCAAGATTGTAGCCGGGCGACCTTTTCAATCCTCCTGGGGATAGTACCATCCAAACTTTTCATCATCTGGAGACCACCATACGGGACACTTGTAACCAACGATACGTAGATTTCCGCTTGTGAATGTCCAGCTTTTAGCCAGCTATCACCTATCTTTAGCAAGTCATCGCTTAAACTAGTGGTCTCCAACCCCTGGGCAGCGGACCGGTACTGGTTCGTTGATCAAACTATTCCAGGCCGTCCAAGGAACATTAAATTATTTCTTATTTATTGTGATGTATTTATATCCGGTTTGTGCGACTTTTCTTGAAATCACTTTTATATTCCATGTTATATAACTTTATATTCATTTGTTGGTGTAGCTTTATTTTATTCTGAAGGCATATTTAAATACAAAAAATTAAATTAAAATTAAATACCAAAACATTCTAAAATATAAACAATCATCGTCCCACCCTCAGAGGGCCGAGGTAAAATTATCGAACATCAACCGGTCCGCGGCGATAAAAAAAGTTGCGTAGTCTGGTTCAAACGATTCCGTGCTGTCATTTTAAATGCAATCTGAACGGCTGGTATTGTTTTCATCAAAATTTGTTTTCAGAAAACTTGCAGTTTTCATCTTAAATTTAATTCCATTTTTAAAAAATTACTTTCTTTATACTACATGTATAAATGTTAAATCATTTTAAAATTACACTATATATCATTAAATTAATAGCGATAGATATTTCTATTTATTGCAAAATATATGCTTGTAACTTCAATTTTGGATACAAATATAAGCTTTAGGTAAAAAATATTTTTTTTTTTCTTCTTTTTAAATTTCATCACTTTACTATGATTCCCACTTGTGTATGAATGTAAAAAAAAAAAAACTTTTTAATTGCTGTGAATTTAATCATCGATTTTCTTTAGAGATGCGAATTCTTGCTATTTATTCATGAATTCTTAGGTCATAGTCCTGTTAGAACGACCAACAAAAAAAATAACAAGTATATTTTTGCCATATTTGTACCCCAGGGTTTGACTAACCATTTTAAAAGACCATGTCCTGTCAAAAGATTAAGATAAAAAGAAATGATATCTCAGAAAATATTGTCTACTTAGTTTTTTTCTGCTCATTTATTAGATAATTTTCTCTTTCGAAATTTTCTTAAAAGCAATATAGTCAGGAAAACGGGGAATTTCATAAATGAATTAAGCCCCAAAATGATAACTTCCATTTTTACTATTTTTGTGGTTTCTTGGATCATTAATAATTTTATTTGCATATATATTGCATAATATATTTGCATATATATGCATAATATATTGCATATATTTGCATATATATGCATAATATATATTGCATAATATATGCTACTTATAAAAACGTTCACAATATACAGTAAAAGAAATATTCATTTCTAACTGCAATTCGGATACACTAAAAGGCGCAACAAGCTCTCAAACAAAATGTTATTTTTTTCATGACTTCTTCCTATTCATGAAATATCTCTTACAAAAGTGTAGGGTAATTAAAAGCATTATATAAAAACGTTCTCTTGAAAGAGGCGCAAGTAAGTCCCTGACCACACAAAATGGGTGATGAAAAAAGGAAGATTAATTGCTAACTTTTTTTTTTCGGCCACGCCTTTCTGTTTGAATTAACTAGTATAAGAGAATTTAATTACAGTTCACAGAATCAAAAGACAGAAGAAAATAACATTTTTTAAAAAATATTCAATTATAGAAAAGGAAATATTTAAAAATTGGGGAAAATTCCGTTTTTTTATATTGTGTTGTAAAATTTCTTCCAATCGTTGAATATCTTAACTTTGAGCACGTTTTCTAGTTCAAGAAATATTTTTCGATGTTATATCATTAAAATGAAAACAATAAATCAGTGTTAGTTTATCCATTGGGCGCATGGGGAGGGCACCCAGAAGGCCGGCTAAGCTGGACTTAACCAGACTTTCTGGTTATAAATTTCGATCCGTCAGTGCCAAGGGGTCCTGTAGACCTTCTGCGCCCAGAGCCCGAAATTAGCTTCAATCGGCACTACAATAAATGCAATAAACATTATTTACCTTTGTTACTTTAATTACCTATTTTTGTTACTTAATTTTCTACTTAAAAAAAGAAGTTATAAGGCAATTCATTTTGTTCGGGAAGGCAAAAAGTCACAGAGCTCTGAAGATGAACAAATGAATTGTAATTCAAAATGTTTATTATTTACAAGATATTTAAACAAAATAACAACACTTTCTGCTGAGTAATCTAATACTTAGGGAGAAAAAAAGTTTGCAATATAGAGAAATATTTGAGTCGGTATTTTATATATATATATATATATATCATCCATTTTTTAAAATTGTTTACTGTATGTCCAATTGTGTTTTTCCCTACTGTCTATGTGTTTGTCGAATTTTTTTTTGGGATGTTATCTCTTGTTTGAGAAATTAGCCTATATATATATATATATATATATATATATATATATATATATATATATATATATATATATATATAGGTCAATTTTTCTAACAAGAGATCACATCCAAACAATAAACTCAAAACACATAGACAGCAGGAAAATCATACAATGAAGGAAAAAAAAATAATCGAGATAATAAATATAAAATGGATGCTGAAATTCATGAACAATACTGACTTAGGACAGTTAGTATATAAAATTAATTTATATAAAAGTGGGGTTGAACATGTTTTTTGGCCAGCCAACTTTCCCCTTTATTTGTAAATAACACTGAGCAAAACCAATAGGAAATAATGGATAGAAATATCTAAATCCATTACAAGATAAAAGGTAACTTACCTAAAAATTGCACTAACAAATGCAAAGCCCGCGCTAAATCTGAGTGGAAACATTCAATTTTTTGCCAGATTCTATCCCCAAATACAGATTTAAATCAAAAGAGTGGCTGAAATGTAGCTTTTAACAATAGATTACAAATGGAAAAAAAAATTAAAAATAGTTGCATATTATAGCATAACTATAATAACACCAGAGTAAATATGAATAAAATAATAGTAAGTAATTTCTAATCTAATATTAACAAAGGAATAACTATACCCAAATTATTTTTTTTATAGTAATAAGCTATTATCAATCTCATAATTTTAATTCTAACTATTTTGAATAGCTTTATTTATATAACTATTAATAAAATAAATTGGGTTTTTTCTGATTTAAGCAATATTTAGTAAAATTTTAAAATTTTTTTTATAATGTCTGATTTTTTTGACACAAAAATTTATTACGTTGTATATAATTAATAACAATATTTCTGAATATAGAAACATGTACATTCCCTCCCAAATGAGGAACTTTTAAAAATTTAAAATTAAATTCTTTTTTTTTATCTTAAATATTTAGAAACTATTACATTTTCATAAAATTTTTAAATGTATGTCAAGAAAATTTTTTTCATTGTTGTTATTATTTGTCTGTATTAAATTAAGATATTGGGGAAAAAAATTAATGTTAGGTATAAAATTGGTTTTTTTTCCCAAAAAGATGATTATATCACCCCTATATATATATATATATATATATATATATATATATATATATATCAGAAAAATTACCCCGGGAAATTTTTTCAAGGGGGCAGAGTTGAAATTACCATTCTCTTTTTTGATTTTGTCGATTTTCGGGAACAAAATTTGTAAAACACTAACTATTAATGAATAATTAGCATTAATTAATAAAATTAATCATTAATAATAAATACTTAATTAAACTTTACGTACTATAGACTTAGAGTTATAACTAATCGGAAAAAAAATAAAAGGTTTTTTCCCGGGGTTCATTTCCCCTGGGAAACCCCCTCCTTGTGTACGCCACTGATATATATAAACGTATTAATCGGCAGTGTGCGTTCTAAAAATATCAATGTTTGTTGTAAATTTAAAACCAAGAAGCCAAGTTTGTTCTTTATAGCATGCAAAACTTTTAAGCAAGAAAAATGTTTTAAAAAAAAACAAGTTCGAAATTACTACACGCCTTAATTGGAGGCAGAATTTATGTACATTCTAACTGAAAATGGGGACTTTTCAAAAATTCACTACATATTTCAAATGTAGATTAATTTTACACGTCGAATATTTATGCAAGAACAAAGTAATTTATATACACGAACGTCTTTCCAACAAAGAAAAAAAAATAAAGTATCTTACGATTATTAAAAAGGTAGGTTCCACCGAGATTTGAACTCGGATCGCTGGATTCAAAGTCCAGAGTGCTAACCATTACACCATGGGAACCCCCTTCCCCCCGCCGGGGAAACGAACCCGGGGCCCCCTGGGTGAAAACCGGGGAAACCCAACCACTAGAAACCCCATGGGGGCTGCACAGACTCTTTTTTAAAAAGCCTTGTAACTAAAAATCAAAACTACTATCCCCCTTTTTCCAACTTACTTTTTTTTTGGTTTCCTTAAAAACAAAGGGTTTAAATTTTCAATTTTTTTTAAAGCTTTTCTTTCTTATTTCACCCCTTTTTCCCACATTTTTTCCATCTAGTTTCGATTAAGCAGGAATTCACTTTTTCTCCCGTATCGCCATCTGTCGATAGTAGTGAAAACTAAATTATTAAATTTATTGTTTTTCGATATAAAAGTCTATGATGAAAAATTCAATCTTATTTCTTTTTTTAAAAAATTCATTTCATCATAAACTGTTTTTGATATTTAATGATATTAAATTATTTATATGCCATATAAAAAGGATTATTTTAGTAAAAAATTTAAATAATATGAAGAAATTAGAAAAAATGTATTTTTAAAAATGTAAGTTTGCGTTTCAAATGCTAACTTTAATCATGAAGCAGCACCATTTTATTTGAAGGCAAAAAAAGAAAGAAAGAATATGTTTTGTTTTAAAAAAATATTGTTTTCTTTCTATAAGTTTTTTTTTTTTGAAAAAAAAAAAAGAAAAAAAAGTTGTATTTTTAATTCTATTGCTGTTTTTCTTTTAAAAATTAATTTTAACTCTACATGGAGAAGCATTGCATAGCCACATTAAATTTTACTACCATGTAAGTTAACCATCTAATTTAGGAAATGAAAGTTTTTTACTGTGAAATGTTCTTAATAAAGTTGAAATGGTTTAAGGAATAGAATAAAGAGTAAATAAGTAAAGGTAAGTAATAAGTAAATAATAAGTAAAAGAATAGAATTCAACAAAATGTTATGTAATCACTCGTACATGTTTTAGACGTAGATATTTTTATCTGAAATATCTTCGCAAACTACTTTTTTATAAACAAGCAGAAAAATATTACGTTGAGAAAATTTATGTTTATATTTTAAATTATGACAGTCTCAAAATTAATTCCCTTTTAATGAAAAAAAAGAATGTAATCTCAATTTTTCATTGTTCAAATAAGAGGTGCGAAATACTCTAAATGATATTTTTAAATGTAATAAAGCGCTAAAGGAAAAAAAAGATGTATAGAATCTCGTTCAATAAAATAATATAATAATAATTTTCTAAATTTTTTTGAGAAAATTTAAATGAATAATATTGCAAGATAAAACTCTGTTACTATAACATAACTTTTAAAAGCTCTTTCAAAGGAAGAATTGTAACAATAATTTTAAAATTGAGACCTTATAAAAAGGAAACATTTGAAGATTTATCTGAATTTGAAACAATTGGAGACAAGAAAAAAGTTTCCCTAAAATACGCGTAAGACTGTTCTTTTTTTTACACTATTCTATTTTGCGCTATAATACAACTATATAAATTGGTTACAAAATTTCAGTTGGAAATGATAACAAATGATTGAATTTCGAAGTAGAAAAGAGAACGAATATAAAAAGGGAGTTGAATGAATATGTAACAAAAGGTAAAGTATTTTCCCGTTCTTGTTATTTTTGATGGAAAGAAGTAGCTTGATATTTGCAACAATATTTCTTAGCACAGAAATGACGTGAGATTCAAAAAGAGGTTTACTTTAGGTTTTAAAGGGAAGTGAAATAAACGCTAAAACATTTCTACCAAATTATGTTATCATTTCTTCATTTTATTTCTTTGAAACTGTGTTTTTTTTCTCACCCCCTTTCTTTTTTCCCATCCTCATGTGGAGATAAATTAATTTAGAAGTGAAAAAAATTATCACACACACATTTCATAGGACAAAAAATGTCAAAATGTGACTTTAAAAATACGGTAAAAGGAACAGGTTTTTTTTTTTTCCTTCTTCCTTCTAAGCTAACATTTTTATTTATGGCTGGAATCTAAGTAAAACTACTTCTTGAATTTTGTTTACTTTGTCAAGTTTTGGCCGAGAGTTTTAAAATAACTTTTTTTAAGAATAAATCACATTTAAGAAGATATAACTTACTGGTTTTTTTTCTCTACTAAAAAAAGACCTTTGAAAAAAATTGGATTCAATAAACTAAAGCGAATACTGCGTATATGCATACATACATATATATACTAGTGTGAAAACTTCAAACAACTTTTCTGATTTTCTGCAATATCTCCAAAACGTCTACTGGGAAACAAGCAATACGCATTAATATATATATATATATATATATATATATATATATATATATATATATATATATATATATATATATATATATATATATATATATATATGATGTAGTACTTAAAGATAAAAAAAAAGTTTTAGCAGCAAAAAAAAGTAATAATAATAATTGAACGCATAAGTAAGGAACAAAGCAGAGAAAAAGGTTTAATTGATTGAATAGCATTAGTACAAAACACTGTTTAACCAAGAGTGAGAATAACAAGCCGAACTTAATAAGGAATACAAAGTTTGATAACTGCAATGATAGCGAAGCACCAACTTTTCAAATTCAACACCAAATTATCCTACAGTACTTGAGGTAAGAGGGTCCATTATTTAATCAATATATGTACCAGTTGTCTGATGTTCTCTTGAGGCTGTGCAATCATTTCCACAAAGCCTCTGAAAGAGGTTCAATGTAGAGACGTCTTAAGACTTTTTGAGGCCCTGGGTCCTTACACAAGCCTCACCTATGACCCTTAAAAGCAGACAATATATAGTATACGCTGTTAAATACCAATACAAACAAAAACCTGAAACAAATAAATGTGCATGACTTACATCCACACAAACCAACTGAACCGACTGCTGCCTTTTGTCTGAATGAGTAATGATGGTGTATGGTGATAGGATTAGGCTTATACGGTCATCACTTGTAGCCGGTTGACATATCGTCTGAAATTCCCAGTTTTTCGGAGAATACAACCAAAAATAGCATTGGACAGTTGAAATTATTCGAATCATAATCTTATTAAGACTGATTCGAGAACGAGATGGGGCCCCCATTATGCCCGAGGCTCTGGGCACGGGCCCAGTTGGTCCAGGCCTTAAGATGTCCCTGGTTCAACGGGATAAAAATCAGAAGAGTACACTAATCAAACCAGTATACGAAGATCTTCATTTCCTAAGGGCTCCTTAATATCATGGAACTTCTATGACTGTGCGCTGTCGGTCTATAAAAACGTAGACGAAGCCAATGCCATTTTGGAACAGACGCATGTAGGAAAGGATAACGTTATCGGCGTAACCGTCTCTGGTTAAGGGATCTGTACCAAAGCATTGAGCTCTGTCAGTCTGTTCATCAAAATGCTTCCTCACTCAAGCCACTGAACCACATCAACAGTCTTGATTCTTGATGTTAGGGGTTTAGTGGTAAGTAGTTTCCATATCACTGACGACGAGAGAGAGAACCGTTTGTCAGATTGAAATGACTGTAAAGAGGACGTAATTTATTGATTGTATGACCAGCCTGTTCCTTACACCACTATTAACAGTGCCAAAAATGAGCTGCTATGGGCATATATTCAGAACTGCGGGCGAATAGGTCACTTTTATTGAGTGATTTTTTTTTGGTCCTTAGTAGCACTAGTACTCGACAAAAGCTGGTCACGAGTTCACGACCATGATCACTCGGCTACTGCAACCTTGATTCTAGTCAACTCACTAAGTTTGAAGTTACAAGCAAGATCCCTAACACAGTCAAATTCGATTAGAAATAAAAAAAAATGTGTTATTAGATTTTTGATCACCTTAAAATAGCTTGAAAACATTTATAATGTTTAAGATATTCCATAATAAAAACTTGTATTACACTTGGCTGAAAGAATTTGCTTTTCGAGCTAATTAAAGCTTTGTAGTTAAATATCGAAGCTAAAATGCTGTCATTCATGAAACGAGAGTTTAAATCTATTTAAAGAATACGGTGCTAAAATGAGAGGAGGGAATGAGAAAAGAAAAACGTTATTAAAATCATCTAAAAGAGATGGTCGAAATATAATAATCTTAATTAAGTTTTAATTAAATTGAGTTTTTTTTTCTAGGCTCCTACTGAAGTCAATGAAAATAACGTTTTAAAAGCTTTTATCCAGAATTTTTAAAATGAACCCAGTTTATTTATAGTTATATATATATAAAAAATGTAGCATTTTTTTTTAATTCTAAAAATAAAGTGTGACACTTACCTTAGAATTCTAAAATGTTCTGAATGTTTGAAAGTATTGTAGATCAAGTGATTACTTGAAATGGAAGAAAATTTAAACACTTTGGATTTCTCTTGCACGTGGAGTACGTACATGTCGCAGGTATTATTATGAGCAGCTTTTGTTCCAATATCTATTGTTTATCACCACAAGCTGAACAATAAATATAATTTATTATTGAAACTCTCTTATTGTCCTGATGACTTTTAGAAAGCTTTTTGACTTCACAGGGGAAAAAAAGAAATACACTAATTAAGATTTTTAAAAGTTTTAATTTTAAACTTCATCTGGTAAAATAGAATTTGGATTAACACTTGAAATTTTTTTTAGATTCAAAAGTTCAGAAAAAAATATTTAACAATAGAAAAAAAATTAAAAAAGTAAAAATTTTTTAACATTTATAACATTACAATAAAAATAATTACATTTATAAAAGCCCATTTGTGTACACAATTCCTAATTCTAAGTTGATATACATATACATGTACATACAAGAGCAGTCTAAAAAGTACCCGGTCTCTTAAATTTTCCCGAACACTTTGTAAGGCGACAGGAGCACCATTTTGTACTGGAAAAGGAAACAAGTTAATACGCCTGCTTGTGTTTTTCCTCAGGGTTTAAGTTTCCCACCTGGGGGCCGAGGCGCCGCCGGCCAGAGCGCAAAAGATTTGGGGCAAAAATTGGGGGGCGAAAAAAAAAAAAATTAAAATTACAGGAACGTACCACCCCTGCGAATTATTGAGAAGATTTTTCCCCCCAAGAGTAGCTGAAATGAGATAACTTGAAAATAAAAGCTTAAAGTTTTATTTTTGCACTCAAAAGATATTACAATAAAATTTATTACAGTGATGATTAAAGATTTTCTCGAAAAATCATTCATTTCCCGAAAACCTTTTTTGTTCAAGTACAGACAGTGACTCAACAAAAAAAATAAGGGTGTCGAAAATTAAAAAAAGTAAGTATGTAAGAAAAATAAAAAATATTTAAAAAGTTCAAAAAACCTAATGTTTAAAATCTATAGTGTAATTGCAAAAAATCTCTTAATTTACTGTGCTAATTTACAAAGGGGGGGGTTCCCAAAGGGGAAGTAAAAAATGAAAAAACCCTCCATAATTTCTTTCCTTAGACTATCGTACAGGACACGGGGGTCCCCAGGTGGTGGATAATTGATTATCCAAAAGCAAAACAAAGAAAGGGGAAAAAAAAAGGGTTAAGGGGGAAATTCTCGAAATAAAAAAAGAAAAATAAGAACTGAAGGAAGAAAGGGGGGTCTGGAAATGGGGGGGTAACATTGAAGTGCCAGGGGCCCCGGAAAATTAAAAACGGCCCTGCCTGCTGGCCACCGAATAAGGCGCTGCTATATGTGTTCTTGGGATTTTTTTATATTCTATCAAGATGAGTGAACAAGTTGAGCGAAGTAATTGGTGAATCAACTTGGTGAATTTCATAGTAAAATAATTCAGCAAAATATTCAGCAGGTGTTTGGAGATGATGCTGTGGATTAACACAAATGAAAGATTGATTCAACCGATTAGTAAAATGACCGCATATAACGTTCTGAGGAGAGGGACACAAACCACTGGGAATGCAGCTATTGTTGAGAGGGGGGAAGTATGTGTTAATATGAGATTATCGTTTGATTGCTCGAGAGATTTCCGAAGAGACTGGGATCAGTAAATATTCCTCTCGTTCAATTTTGCTAGATAATTTGAACATACTCAGAGTGTTTTTCATTTTTGTGCACAAGCTATTATTGGCAGAAAAGAAAGAATTCTCGATTTTGAAGATACTTAAAATTCTAGTCGTCTTTCAATCTCACTTCTCTCAAGACGCATTCTTAAGACTTCTGGGTGTTTTCGATATCGAAGACGCCATTAAAGTGATCCTTTTTTGAGAATGAGAAATATGCAGAGCCCGACTGTTGAAAGGAACTCCTTTCCAATAAATAAAGCTTTTCAGCTGCGTTTTTGTCAGTGGAAAGATCGATGGGATGAATGTGTACAGATTCAAGAGAAAAATACAAGAAAAAATGTATCAAGATCTTATAATCTCCAGTCTATTTGCATATAAAATAGATTAGTCACCTCTAATTTGACGATATTATGCGGTCAGAGTGCTAATTCAAGAATCTTCCTGTTTGCTGCTTTGTTGAAGTAAATCATGCACATACAAAATTTTAAACTCCTTTGTTCTATTTGTATGTGTGTATTAATCATTAGAGAGAATTTCTTTTTATCACTCATATTTCTGACTAAATAATTTTCTATTTTTCTCTAATCCAATACGTAAAAATCTTTAAACAAAAAATTTTAAATTAACATATTTATAAAGTTACCCATTCTGAACTAGAATTTTGCACAAAAATAATTTTAAAATGAAATGATAACAGGTTGTGATACTCCGTGTTTTAAAAAAAATGATTTTTTTCCCTATAACTTAAATATTTTTTTTGCAGAAATACTCTCAAATATAGAATAATTTACTAACATTACATTGACATATATTTACCAAATACTGCTTGCCACAGACTTACACCATTTACAAATGAAAATATTTTTAAATGTACCGGAAAAAGTAAAAACCTTTAAAAGAAAAGAAACTGTTTTCTATGCATTTGAAACCCTGTTACATTATCCCCCTGCCAAAGTAGATTTTCTAGTTTTAGAAGCATAACTCAGATGGATCGGCATGAAAATGTTCGTGAGATCTAAATATTGCATCTAGTTATAATTAAATACTATCCCCCCCCCTAAAAAAAAAAATCTTTTTTACGAACAATTTAAATATGATAGCTTTAAACAAACATCTTGCCGAAAACAAACTCGTAGTGTAAACTTAATACACACACACACATTAAATATATTCCCTACTAATTAAACGGCTAAATCACTAGAAGAGACACACACAAAGAAATGTAAATTCGTAGGTCTTAAACTTGGTGAAAAGTTTTGTAGGAGAATTCTTCACATTTAAACCCTTCTTAGAATCTATTTGAAATGAATCAATGCAGGAGAGCTATTATATGATTATTATCAAGTAAATAAATTTCGAAATGGGGATATTCTTCTTGTGTGTCACTTTAATAATATTTCAATTCTCTTATTAATTCGTTGAATTAAAAAAAAAAAGATACCCCGAGAACTTATTAATTTTGAAATTGGTAGAAAACAGCATTATGTGTATCAAATGTCTGAAATTTAGGTTAATACAAATTTGAAAAATGATAAGCTGAGGCGTATAATAAAAATAAAGAGTAATTGTATACAGTACTAAGGGGGTGTATACAGTATACTTATTCGAATCTAAACCGCCATTGATTGTATGCCCCACACCAAATTCTCAACAAATTTTTATGGAAAAAAAAGGCCCAGTGTATTAATATCCAATATTTATGCAATTTTAAAAAAAAACGTTAAAATGAGAACTAATGAAAAAAAAGGAATAATTAAATTATTTTACCAGCATTAAAAACATTTCAATACGTATATGAGACTGTAATTCTAACCCAGAGTATTATGTTCAATTTCTTGCGTCCGACGAATTTTTACGTCTTCGATTCTAAACCGCGCCCAATTTCAGTAGCACTTAATCGGAAAAAAGCGGCTTAGATTCTAATAAATACTGTATATATGACTTTAAGCAAGTCATATGTGTTTAAATTATTAGTGGTTAGATTTTATATATAAAGTATTGTTATCTTAGAAAATATTGCAATTCAAATAACTTGATGACTTTTATCTCAAATGACGAGCTTTTATCTCAAATTTATCCTATACTTTATTTTTAGTTTGTCCATTAGTACGCCGTATCATAGATAACGATATTATAACTGCATAGATCAACATACAATCTAAAAATAAAACATAATTCCACATCTTCAATATTCCTTTTCAGAAATTAAACATTTAGTACTAGTATTTGTGGAGATTGTTCGTTAATAATGCAGCATACAATTCCGTTTCCAATTTTTCTTTGCCAAATTTGAGTAATCACGATTTAATCCATTTTCAAACCCTTTGTAACAAATTTCGCTTATCCTTAAATTCATTTTAAATTCTTAAAAATAGATTAGAATTCATAGTTAACTAGAAAACGTACACTTCCGTAAAATCATCATTTAACACTAAAATTTATTCAACAGAAATTGTTGTCTACCTATCCTTCCAGTGAAAAAATATTGAGACATCAACACATTTCAGCCGTTTGAGAGACAACGATATATTTCAGCCACTTGGGAGACGCAAACATATTTCCCGCCGTTAAGAAATCAAAACACACATCTGTTATTATTAAAGATACCAAAATTAGCTTTTCTGCTGGACTAAAACAAATCTGATCCAATAATAAAAGATCTCCGTTTTTGTATTTTTCTTTTGATTCTGAAAAGGATTAAGAGTTGACGTATACGTCACTCACAAATGTTTCGCCCCTCTTCGTGGAAATAAGGAAGATTTTTATTCAAGACAAATAATATTCTCTCAACCACCATCAGCGTGGTCGGTCCTGTTTTTAACAGTCCAATCTTTTGAAAAAAAAACTATTTTCTGTGTGTGAACCATTGTAATTATTAATTTTCTTTAAAATGTACTTAATTCTCGCACTATTAATATTATTTTTCACATATTGTCTGTAATAATTCAGCCATAATTGTGATTCTTAAGTGTTTCTATGAATTTCTGTTTTCAATTTATTGTGCAATTTCTCTTAGACGTTTTGTTATTCGGCCAAGAATACAATCATTGTAGTGTATACATTTATAAGATATATTAGATATTTATTTTTTTACTGAAATATGAATTTCCTTTGGAATAAATTATTTCTGATGAGGTAAGATCAGATCATTTCTAATAATCTGAATTCTGAATTTTTAAAATTAAAAATTGAAATTAGTTTAAAAAATACTTTTTATCTATTCTTTGAAAACAAATAATATATATTATATAAATATATATATATATATATATATATATATATATATATATATATATATATATATATATATATATATATAAAATTTAAAAAATTAAAATTGTGTGTGTGTGTTTTTTGAACATTGATGTATTTATTTTGTGATTTGTAGTCGTGGCAGTAAAAAAAAACTTCTAGATACTGATCAAATTTTTTTTAATGGTATCCATTTATTATGGTTTCTTTTTGTTATAGTTTTTCTTATAATTTTTTGTTAGACTTTTTCACATAATATTTGTTTGTGATGTTCCCCACTCTTTTACATAGTTTCATTTTGATTTGAAAACATTTTTTTCCATCTTCACGGTAAGTAATTATCTTACAGATCCTGTAACGTAAAGAATTGCATTCAATTTATTATTTTTAGACATTGCAATTAAAAATCAGACTATTGATCATATCCTCTTTTATTTTAACATCAGATGAAAATTTGTAATCTCGACGCTAAATGTAAAGGGAACAATAGAGGTTTATCATTTTTTTTAAATATACAAGAAAGAACAAGGAAAAAAATATTGTATTAAAAATATAATCGCATGTTAAAATGAAGGGAAGAATTAGTTATTTTTAGAAATTAAAACCCAAATTTAAATTTGGGAAAAATTACAAAGTTTAGTAAAAGGGACGGGAAGCTATTTAAATAAAAAAGACGAAAAATTATATACCTATGTTCCCCAAAGCAGTCAAAATGAATGGTTTTTGAAAAAATAAAATGTGTAAAAAATTTGTTTAAAATAATAATTTTACATTATTAATATAAAAATATATATATATAAAATATATATTAAATATATCAAATTAAATTTATTATATACATAATTTTTAATAAATAAAATAAATATTTATTATTAATATTTTTATTATAAAAAAAATTTATAAAATTTTTAAATAATTATATAATTAAATATTTTTTAATTTAATTAAAATAATATATTAATAAACTATTATTATATTCAAAAAATTTTCAGTATTTTAAATATATATTATTTTTTGTTTTTTAAAATTTTTTTTTTTTGCAATTTTTTTGTTTTAAATAAAAATTAATATTTTTTTTGTGTGTACTTTTTGCTTTTCAATAAAAAAATTTTTAATTTTTTAAAAAAAAATTAAAATGAGTTACGCTAAATAATAATCCATAAATGTTTATTTAAAGAAGATATTTTCAAAATAGAGATAAAAGTAGTTTATCTCATTTTGCATGAACTTCGTAATAAATATTCATCAGGATGTTGTAAGATTTTATGTGGTATACAGATCTTAAAGTGAAAGTAGTACCTCGTAAATAACACTTTTAACTGACAAAACTCAAAGTTAATTTAACATTTAATTTTGACACATATCGTACAGTTCAACAACTGCGCTAAGTGTAAACAGAAACAGTTTAAAGTGAGTTGTAGTATATATAAGAGTATACAATTGATTGATTGATTGTAGGGTGAATTCTCACGTTTCTTACAATGTCATTATGTTTCTTTTGTGTGTGTGTGTGAAACTATACTTTAATTCTTAATTACTTTTTTTCATTTATTTTTAGAAAACCTTTGCAGAAAGATGATCAGAAACATTCATATTCAGACAGTTATGACTGTTGCCATCGCCGTTCTACTTCCAAGTTCTATCCTCGCTCATAAGCCAATGGGTAATAAATCTGTGCTTAGAACATATTGATACCTTCTGTACAGAAATGGTTTATCTACTGAATGCAGTAGGGAAAAATTAATGAAAATAAATTTTTTTAATTATACCATAAGAAAGAGCAACTTTTTTGCTTTTATTGTTTTAAATTGGGAGTTCAAATTCGTAGAATCTGCTTGTGCATTATTTATTCCACTACCTTTAATGGGTTCAGTTATACTAATAATTGGAATAACGAAATGGACACCATATTTCTGTACTTTAAAGCAGTGGTCCGCAACCCCCGGTTCACGGACCGGTACCAGTCCGTGGATCAAATGGAGCTGGGCCGCCTAAAGAACATTAAACTATTGCCTTTTTTATTTAAAAGTGGTGCATTTCTCTCGGATTTGGCAACTTTTCCAGGAAAAAACTTTAAATTCCACGTTAAATCACTTTTATTCATTTTGTAATTTATTTTATTTGAAGGCATTTTAAATGTAACTAAATTAAAATTGTTGAATCAAAAAAAATCTAAAATATAAACAACCCAAATGTTTCCCTCTCCCGCGGGAGCGGTAAAATTATCAAACGTTGACCTATCCGCAGCGATAAAAAGGTTGCGGAGCACTGCCTTAAGGTATCAATATAAGTTAAATAAAACTTTTCGTATACATTTCATATTTTTTATGTCGTGAAAATAATTTGAAGTTGCGTAAATATTTAAATATATATCGAAACAATATAAATTCCAGAAAAAATTTTAGTTTTACGAACTACTTTCAAAAATTGAAAAAGAATTTGGAAGAATATTTGACCACGGAAGTGTTAAAATGAAAAAAAAAAATGGATTGATTTCATAAATTTGTTCAATTTATGTTAGTATAATGTTTTACAAAATCTAATTCTAATTAATTTAGCATTTATTGAATTATTACTTTTTGGCATTCATTTAAATCTCACGGAAAAATATGTTTGTGTGCAGTGTATTTATAGAAAACTTTTAAAAATATATATTACAAAGTTGAGCAATTTATTGTGGTTGAGAATTTGATCTCAAGCTCACACACATATAAAATGTTTAGGAAATAATTAATTTTATTTTTGAAAAATTCTAACTTGTGAAAAGATGTCATATATTTTAAACATACATCTTCTGCATTTCTAATAAGTATCGCATGTTTAAAAAAAGTAATTTTAGGTACATAAAAGTTTTATTAAGTAAGATATTGGGCTTTAAAGAAGAACTGTACATTTACCACGAAGAAAGCTCAGATAAAGTTATGTTCGCTTATTCATTTCCCCTGGAATCATTACCCAAGACTTTGTTATGTTAGTTCAAGGGCTAAATTCGACTACTTCGACATTTTTCTTTTCGGTCGCTGTCCAAACAGATTTGTTATTATTTTTCATTAAAATGTATCTAGAGCTTAGAAAGTTCCTGAAAGTTTCTTAAAATTATTGAAAAATGAGTAAATTATGATTCATGGTAATAAAGAAGTAAATGTGACTAAAAACACTACATTTTAAAAACTTGGCAATTTTTACCAACACAAAGAACAATATCTAAAACATGTGATCAGTACCATATTATATCACTAAGGTAAATTAAATATTTTTGCGTTGTATACATTTAAATACTTTTGTCTTCCTAAATTTTTTCTTTTGTACACACAAGCACTTGCTTAAAATAAACACTAAATTTTTAGGTTTTTCATTTTCCTTTACTCCTGCATACAGAGTCATATTACAAAATGAAAATGTTTAATTTATGTAAAAGAAGGTTTAAAATTCAGTTGAGATTAAGGTATCCGACTAACCTAAAATCATGATTTTTTTCAAAAAATTGACAAATTTGTTTTTTGATTTTTTTTTATAGACCATCTTATTAGCAATTAAAAAAACCCTTTTTTTTTTCCATTCACTAGAACAAAACTACAAGTGTTTTAACTAAAAGTGCCATAACTTTAAAAAAGTTTAAACTTTAAAATGCGTTTTACTTGAAAGTGTTTTTTTCGAAAAAAATCAAACGGGAAGTGATTGCTCAAAAGTTTTTAAAATAATGAATGAAACTTTTTAAATGTTTTGTATAAAGTAAAAAATTTTGTTCTTTTCCCCGATTTTTTTAATCACTGTATTTTTTAAAATTTACAGTCCTTTATGTGAATATATCATGTTTTTTAAGAATTTTATATAGTCACTAAGATAGAGGTCTCTGTTTTGTAAAAAATTAAAATATCTATTATTCTGAAGGTCATTTCAAACATGAATAACAAAGTAACACATTAAAATTGAAAAATTGAGAATTTGTTCGAAACATTTTTGTACAGAGCAGGCCCCGTTTATGTAATTTTTTTGTACATTTTTACCAGTTTTTTCCCATTTTAATAATAATAAATTTTTTTCTGTTTTCAATTTTACGATTTTTTGCTTAAAATATACTAAATAAACCTAAAATCAAAAAAATCCCCATATCTTCATTTTTCAAAAAGTTGTCGCAAGTAGTCGGATACCTTTTTATGATTGTTCCCTATTTTAGATTTTGATATTATTAATGGAAAATTAACTTCAAATAAATTTTAAAAAAACAAAACACATTTAATAAAATGACAAGTTTTAGTTTTTTAAACTCCATTTTTTTCGGCAACTTTCTTTCTGGGCCTACTTTTTCACTTTCCGTTTTCTTTTATTTCTTTTCTATTACAAAATCATAACTTCATTGCATAACTATGGAATTTCGGACAATTTATAGAATTGCATAATTGGTCGTTTCAGATGTCTAAGGGCTTAATATTTGACAGTAAATATTATTTAACAGCTACAATACTACTACTACTACTACTACAGTTACCTTTTTTTGTTTTACAATTACAATCAAGAAGTAATAAAATCTGTTAATTGTTCTTTAACAAAAGAAACAAAACTTTAACTTCGATTAAGAAAGACTATGCTGAAAAGAATGTGAAATTAAACTTCATTTTGATTAACTTTGGTAGTTCCAGAATGTTTTATGGAAATTGAACTTACACTCCCTTAACCCCAGGGTGATAAAAGAAATAAAATATAGCCTCTAAAATTTTCTTGACCTGAGAAAAGGAATAAGCTTCAAGTCAAGTCAACAGAATAATTTCACAAAATGACGAAAAATTACCATTATGCTAATTTCTGCAAAATAGCACTAGAAATTATCCTAAGCCTTTGAGCTTCGAGTGAAATCCGCTAGAATGTCATAACTGCGATTAATTACATTCGCTTTTGAGATGTTGAAGTAATTTATAGCGTTTCCTGTAGTTTGAGTATAAAAACGTTGTAATATACTAAAATAGTAAGTCCTGTTCACTTCCTTTCTCTGCATATTTGTGCGAACGAAATTAGAAAAATTAATGCAGAATTCCAAGAAATAAAATTTAAAAAAAAGACTAAAAGTTATACTTAAAAAAGAAGGGATCTTAAAAAGAATTTTTAAAAAAATATATCCCTCATAAAAGAAATTTAATGTTATAATTTTTTTTTACTTCAAAGAACCAAATGTTTTCAAAAATATCCCTTGTATAATTACAAGAGTAAAAACTGAGTAAATGGCATTTTATATATAATCTCAAACTGTTATTACTGCAGAAATTTCCTCTATGAATTTATAAGAAACACATAAAAAATAATTGAAAAGAAATAATGAACTCGAATAACAATGAATGAGAAGCAATAATAATTAATTCGGACAAAATTGGGGATAATTATATCACCGGATGCATTTATTATTTAATTTTCTATTTTAGCGGTAAATTAGTGTTAAAGTAATTTAATTATTACATTTATCAATTTATAATAATTCAAGTGCTTATATACAAAATATAATATCCGTTAAAATTCTTCAAATTTCCTATTTCTTAATTTGCTATGAAATAATGGGGGGTGTTACGTATAACACATGCTATTTTTAATAATAGTTCATGTGAAATATCTGTAATCATTTGTTTTATTTTCGTTTAAAAAAAACCCACTACTCATCTGTTTCTGAATCAAAGGGTTTTTTTTTTTTTTTCATTTCTACTTTGTAATGCTATAGGCTCTTCATAGATTTTATTTTTTTGTTTTATGCTTCTCTAGAGTGTTAAGTTTATGTCGAGTAATAAACTTTATTGCCTGAAGTGTACTATAAAAGAATTCAAAATTTTTATTGTTTAATAAATTGTCACACATACATTTTTTTTCTTTTTTGTACTTAAAATATTTTTTGATTAAAATAACTATAGGGCTAAAATTTATTAAATATGCAGTGCTTTAGTGTATGATGATTATGTACAAAATCATGTTATATTTTCTTTTGAATAATCACCTGTTATCTACATCAAATATCATTTAAAACTTAACTTTTTCCTTAGTTCCGTTCTCCTCACACACACACACACACACATTTCAATAAAAATTAAAAGTATTCTGAAATTATCTAAAATGCAAATAATGATAAATACTAATTTTATATTAATAAAATAATAAAAGTAATTATTTAATGACATTGTTTTTCACGCATATAAATGCATTACTTAGTGTTCTATAAAGTATTTCTATAGCATTTAAATCATTTCTGAGGGACTTTTGAACTTTTAATGCAATTTTTTTTATCCCTTTTAGTTTGTATATTTGATTAACAGCAAAGAAAAACATTTATTTCCTTATTTATTTTGAAGCTTTTGGATTAAAAGTAAAATGAAATTGTTTTTGAAACAATTTCTTTTTCCATTAAAATTAAATTTTTTTATTGAAATGAAAAACTTTTATTCGTACATATAATATTACGATAAATATAGAAGTCATTCAGTTTTATAAACAAATTGACTAATTTTTTCTTACCAATCTTACCTCCTTCTTGGGTGAATAAAAATATTGAAAAAATTTTGAACTTCAAATATAAAGTTCAAAGATAGATTTATAGCTACCTAGTTATATTGAAATAAGAAAAATCGTTTAAAAATAATATAGATTAAAAGTGCTCCTTGAATCAAATATTAATAAAATTGTAGGAATATTTGAAACATTTGTTATTAACAATTTAAACAGGGAATTTTAAAGAAAATTAATATTCTTAGACTATTTTGAATAAAAGCAAGTAAAAAAGGTAAATATAATGAAAGTTCTTTATTGTTTAAACATATTTTAATTAATATTTTCTTTTAATGGCTTTCATAGATAATATTAACATTTAAGGTTATTACTACTCTTTTTAAATACGTTTACAAAAGTCCGACATTATTACTTCCAAATCGATATCTATTTAAAGGGAATTAAATTATTGCATTCTTCGCTTTATTGCTAGTTTCGCAAATATTTATGATAAAGCTTTGCCGTAATTGAAATTTTCTAGTAATATTTGTTTAGAGTTCATGCTAAGAAAGCTTTATGCAATAAGAAAAAGAAATCTAAAACAACATCCTTCTCTCTATCTCTCTCTCTCTCTTTCTTTCCTTTGCTTAACGAAATTTTTTAATACATGAAAGAATTTAACAATCAAACAACTTAAACGTTTTTCTGTTCATTAATGAAGGAAATTCTTTTCTAACATTTGTTTGAACGCTCTGTTTACCCTTCAGCAGACAATTAACGTTTTGTCCAAGTACAGAATTTGATTTGAAAAACAGCAAGCAATTTTCCCTTAAATTACCTGATACACGTGAAGCTATGTTCGCAATGAAATTAGTGTTAAGAAATAACTTTAGAAGGAGTAGAGAAATAATAGATTGTTTACTGCTTCAAACTTTAAATTTTATTTTTATTCTTTTATTTACATATTGATTTTGATTATACTAAATCTAATTCAAAATAAATTTTTAGGCAGTGAAATATTTTGACGCTTTTATTAGAGAAAATCTAATTTAAAACTAAATTTTTTTATATTAAAACGCATAGAAATGAACTTAGCTTTTGCTTAAAGACAATTTTCCATAAAAAATAATTGTAATTACTTAAAATAAAGAGAAAAAAAAGGCATGAAGAACTACCAAAACCACAAACTTTATTGTAGTTTCTTGTACAGGTGAATTGTAATGCAATAATATAAATAGTTAGTATGTATATTACATTTATATATGTATATATATACAATGCTTATGTTTTTTTTTTCAAATGCATTTTACATACACACTTTAAAGCGTCAACCATGAAACTTACGAACATCACGGATAGAAAATTTCAATTTTCTCACTCTTATAAAACAATGCAAATACTATTGTAGTGTAATATAACAAGTACTTAAAAAATGAAGACGTATACTACATAGCGAAATATATACTATCCGTTTTTATTACACATTCCTGCACGTATTTCGTTATTTTGTACGATGAACATCGGTGAAATATATAAATAAAAAAAAGGATGACAATACGAGAGCCGACTTGAATTACGTCACCGATAAAGCTTACGAACGTCCCGAACATTATCTTTAAATTTTCTCACTCCTTTAATACAACACAAATACCATGCAATGTAATATAACACGCACTTAAAAGCGAAGACATATACTACATAACCACATATGTACTTCATGTAAGTTAATATACATTACGTACTACCCATTTTTATTACACATTCTTACACATTCCTGCACTTATTTTGTTATTTCATGAAATAATGAAATAAACCTTCGATGAAATCAAAAAAGGATGGCAATAGGGAATCGACTTGATTTACGTCAACGATAAAACTTACGAACATTATCCTTTAAATTTTCTCAATCTTATAATACAATATAAATACCATGCAATGTAATATGCTTTAAAATTATACCTCCTAAATTAGCATTAAAAAGAGTGAAATCATCTATGTATTACATTAAAAGAGAGAAGTATAAAGTTTGTTCTGAAATGACATTTTTGAGCTAAAAAGGATTTACTGATAAATATTGGCTCTGCAAAATTACAATAATGTCCATTACACATGATATTTAAATAACTCTGCACCACAACTACGATTTTTTTAGTGAATTTTGAAATAATTTCATTATTTTATTTATAAAAGAATGCGTTGAAATCTTTTTTAAAATTTATTTCGAAAAATTCTTTATATTCCATTTTTAACCTTTCCTTCTTTTATAAAACAAATTTTATATTCATAATATTTTCGTTTCTTATATGTATAATTTACGAAAGTAATTTTCTTTTATGTATCAAAACTTCTGGAACTCTTTTGTTTTCAGACATATCACCAGATATCACCAGAGAAGACTATTCAGAATTCCCTGAAAGAAACGCCATGGATAATATACAGAATTCGCCAGCCAAACGATTTCACATTTTTTCTGAAGATGGCAACAATCTGTTTGACAAGAGCCATCCACGCATAGGAAATATGGAGGAAAACAAAATGGCGATGGAACTCCAGAAACGCATTTCGAGATTGGTTGATGAACCCGAAAGACGGAGACTTGATTTATCAGAAAGCAAGCCTAGTAAGTTTATTCTCACCGATTGGGAATTATTATCCAACGGGCGAGGTACAGAAGACCACTTCTGATGAGAAGTTTCGTTGATGGAAGTTTCAAGTTATCCTATCCACCAGGGAAGAAAAGGCCTTATTATTATTCCGAACCAGAGGGCTCTGAATTCCTTGGAGGACCTGGAAAATAACAGAATTGTAAAAGATTTTAGAAATGAAAAGTAAATTTTCATTAACATTAAAACCATCATTCCAAAAACCCATTAAATAAAATATTGTATGCTGCTTCAGTTTTTATGGTTGTACTAGTTTTTATTGAAAAATCGATGGATGAATAATTCTCGTGAAATAAAATAAAAGGATGTTGGTCGAAGTATATGTCTGATATTTTTATTTATTCAATTCCTACTATTAGCTCACACTCTCCATATATTTATGTATTTATTTATCTTGTTCAAATTTCAATCGTTAATAAAATACTTTCTATTAATCCAATCAAGTTCAAAGAATTTTTTTTAACTTGTAGTGTTATGACACGATGAAAAAACAGTTTTTTCCAATATTAATTAGTTAATTTAATTTAATTTAATTAATTTACGGTTTCTGACTCCAACTTAGATTCGTCTTTATTGTTGTAACAAAGTAACTGTTACAAAAAAGACAAAAGTTGGCGTTGAAATCCTGTTTTTCAGCCAAATTAGCCCAACCGGGTGTGTATTGTTACAACAATGCAGACAAATAATACTCTTTTTTTCAATTCCTCTCTACTATTACATCACTATTTCCCTATATATATATATCTTAATTGTTAATAAAATACTTTCTATTCATCCATTCAAAGTAGGATTTGACTTAATTATATATATATATATATATATATATATATATATATATATATATATATATATATATATATATATATATATATTACTTGTTCATGAATGTTATTAAGATTTAAATTAAATATTAAAATCGAATAAATAATCAGAGTACACTCATGATAATGAACGATTGCAATAAGTAAATTTCAGTAACATTATTTATATAAATATTTACGAGAAAAGTGACACACTCATCACAAGATCTTTGGATCTATTAGACCTACTCTGGAAATTCGGTAAGCATGTTTCTTCTGTTGAGTAGAAGGTAAGAGTGGCTTGTAGACAAAAAAATGCCCTTTTCTTAACTATGAAACCCTCAGACTTTAAATTTGGGAGGCATGATTATTTTGTTGAGTAGAGATCCTCTATCAACAAGTTTTGAGGAAATCAAGTCTCAAGGACGGGGTTGGAAGCTATGGGAGCATAAAATGGTTTTTTTACTATAGACCTAGAGACTTGAAATCTATCAGGTATATTTATTTCGCTGATTGGAGATCAACGAAAAACAGGTTTTGTGGAAAACGACAACCAAGGAAGAGAGGAAAGGGTTTTAGGGGTGTAATAGCCCGAAAAAGTCCAGTTTTTTATCACATAATACCTACAGAATTGAAATTTGGCTGACATTTTTATTTCGCTAAATACTGATTCACCAAGAACGGTTTTGTGAAAATTGACTCCAAAGGGAATTAAGAGAAAGGTGTTGTAGACAAAAATTCCAGTTTTTGAATCATATAACTAACAGACATGAAATTCGGCAGGTATGTTAGTTTCGTTGAGTAGAAATCTTTTAAGAATAGATTTTGTGGAAATTGACTCTCAAGATAGGATTACGGGGGAAGAGTTAAAGACAAAAATCTCTATTTTTAATTATTAAAACTATAGATGTGAAATTTAACAGGCATATTTCTTTTGTTAGTAAATGATTCAAAATATTAATTTTCTCCCACTTTATTAAAACTTAACTATCCTTCTATCGAGATTGCTATATTTTTCATTTCACCCCTGCGAAGAAAGGATACACGTGGTTATATAGTATGTGGCTAAATTTAAATTATTAATGATTTATTGTTATATTACACTAAATTGCTTAAAATTTAACATAAAATATTAATATAAATTATTTAATACTATTTTTAGCGTATAACATATTTTTAAATAACTCAACATAAATTTTCAAATGTTAAAAAAAATAATGATTTGCACCAAGATCTTACGATGGTGGAAAAATATATAAATTCGTTAACTATAAGAAATTTCTCGTATAGTTAGAAAATTTTGGCTGCTTGATTTTTTTTTTAAATTTGGATAAATCAAACTTTCAGTTTTAATATTATCAAATATTTCTATTTATTCTTATAGTTTTAAGAAACGAAAACTTCTATGCATTTGAATTCTTTCATTGCTTGAAATATTATTCTAAAAATCATTTCCAAATGTATTTCTAAAAACATTTGTTTTTAAAGTCACAAAAAAAGAAATTTTTCCATTTCATCTGCTTGTTGATAGAAATTTCAATTTTTATAAAAAGAAGTCATTTCTCTTATTAATTTCAAAGAATTTTTTTTCAGAAACTATAATTATATGCTTCGTGTAAGTATACATTCAAATACTTCGGTCATTTTTAAATGATTTGTCAATTTGCTTTTTCATCTCCCCACATATTTAAACTGATTTTTATCAGAAAAATAGCGGTTATCTTGAAATTGAAAGAAAATATTATGAGTTTCGCAAAGAAGTTTTTCCTTTGTCTAATTGTCTAAAAATGAAAATTGAACAAATATTTTTTGCAATTTTAACTTTATAATCCTTCGTTCATCTCTTTTGTGAAGTATTTGCTTTTATACTAGGCATAGACATGCTACTGAATAAATTAAAGGAGTAGTATGAATTTGAAATCCCAGTATTGATTGGATTCTAGCATTACAGAAATGAAAATATTATTTTCCACACCATTCCTATTATATATTAGGATGAGTTTTGTACTATTTTTATTATTTTATCCTACCTGAAATTATTTTTTAAATCTTATTAAGAAGCACTGCACATTTTCTTATATTTCATAATCTAAAGGCTTAGAATAATAACTCTTCAACTTTATCCTTGTTCTCCAACTTAATTTTCGGCTAGATGTCCTTGAGCAAACGTAAAAAAACTAATGCATCTCAAAATATATTTTTAAACTGTGTTCCTGACTTTTTTTTCCATATTAGAAGCTTATATTTTGAAGTTGACACAGTTCTTGGAGGAGAATTGTGATCAATAATCCTCCGTATCTCTAATGAAACTTTTTAGCAGTGGTCTTCAAACTTTTCCGACTGACAGAACCTCAAGAACTATAACATGTTTTTTGAGAACCCCATTCCACTCTTGGAAGAATATGTCTTAAAGCAGTGATTAACCTGATTTTTTTGGAGGACCGGGTAAAGCCCTTCTACTAAAAACTATTTTTAAAAAAAGTTAAAAATTTAGAGGGAAATTCCATCAATCAAATAATAAAATCTATGACAGTTTTGCTATCAACTTGCTTTTTAGTAGAATAGAAAAAAGAGGCTTGGTTATGGATGAAAGGAAATCGAAACTCCCCATAACCGAAAAATTCAAAAAAATACCAGAGAGGGATTGTTGATGGCGCCCGGGCCGTTAATTTTGACCCCCTTAAAAATAAATAATAAAAATCGAATAGTAACTTATTGAATTAAATTTAGGTATAGAATTCTGGCATGAATTACACATTACGTAAAACTACAAAATTTTTATGCGAGATTAAAAAAAATAAGGAAGTTTTTGAGTAACCGGACAAAGGTATAATTAAATAGGGGGAATTAATACGTTTCTTGTGTTTTAAAGATGAGCAAACAAACACTACTCTTAGATTTTTAGAAAAGTTTATGAAAAATCTAGCGTTAATAGATAAATGCTATACTTAACGAAAATGTTTAGTATCTTTTTGTTAGATATTTTAAATTTTACTACTTAACGATTAATTGTTTTTAATTCTTTTTTTATTGAAACTTGGGTTGTCAAAGC
Source organism: Trichonephila inaurata madagascariensis (assembly GCA_019973955.1). NCBI lineage: Eukaryota > Metazoa > Arthropoda > Arachnida > Araneae > Nephilidae > Trichonephila > Trichonephila inaurata. The sequence continues at coordinate 17,382 of BMAV01021426.1, read as the reverse complement.
AAGAAAAGAAACAATTGATAAAAAAAAAAAATCTATTTCAAATTTTTGCCACCTCGAAAATTTTGGAGCCTTTAAAAATTTGCCACCCTAGGCCCAGGCCTCGTGGGCCTAAGACTGAGTCAATCACTGAAAAGTACATATTTCTTGTATGTGTTTGATAGAAAGGTTAAAATAAATAGTAATAAAATAAATAATTAGGTTATTAAAATAAAAGCGAAAAATAAGTTTTAATATTTTGATGCATTTTGTTTTTTCAATCTTTTATGGTTCCCCCTTTTTCCCTCATTTGTGACCCGTATAAACCTTTCATATGTATGTGGCCCGGCGAGAAAAAAAGGTTGAGTACCCCTGTTTCTAGTATTACTCTAGTATTAAAAGTTGATCAGCATATTGTATAAAGATAATTAAAAAAAGTATTGTATTAGCTATTAAAAATATTAAATATAATTTACTCACATTTTTCTCTTAAATAAGTTATTTCGAATGACATTAAGAGGTGTTGGGTTTAAATTTATTTTTTTTACAATTTAGATTTTTTCATTTTCAAAAAAAATTTTATAGATTTTAACCTTTTTAAAAAAATCCCACTTTTTAACTTAGGGGAATTTGAAGCCCTTAAAACCTATTTTTAAATAATCGTTGAAACCCCGTCCATTTCAATGGCGAAAAATGTAACCAAAGTACTTCGTTTTTGCTTAAACGTTGAACGTCTGATATAAACCAAAATATTTATCTTTTATTGTAAATTGAGCTTTTTATTTTTTTATTTCCTAGCCGATTAGAAGCCTCACTGTATAAATTAAAATCAATTTATCTGAAAATGTAAATTTTGATGTTCGATGTACCTTTTCTTAGAAACTACTGTTCACAGGTACGTAAATTTTTTATGATATATTTATAATGATGGCTAACATATACTGTGCGACATAGCCATCGTTCAATAGCCATGTCGTGGGGTTTCCGCGTAAGTTAGAGGTGTGGGATTCTCGGAATGATGAGACATTCTATAATTCTTAATATGACTTTTATTAAGAATTTAACTTAAATTACTTAGATATCGAACAAACTTATATTAAGTGAGAATAAACCAAAACTCGTAGTCTTAACTAACTCAGATCCGGAATTAGATCACTTATCAATATAAATATATTATATCTGCCTAATCTCGTCTCAATAATATACTAGCGTTCAGAATATAATCCTCCTACCTTGGTTGAATACTCAACGGTTCAATCACTTTCAGCTAGGGGTGTTGGGCCTGGTGCAATAGGGATGCACCTTGTAGTAATGGCTATATATCCGTGATTCCTTGGTAGGCCGTCAAATTACACTTCTACCTTTTCCAAACAGAACTTTCTCTAAATTTCCATTTTTGTTCACTAAACTTTCTATCATTTTAAAGGTTACCTTATTTGCATCTATGCTTCGTTTCACTTCTTGGATTTGGGTTGGAAAAGTTTTGCCATTAATCGTGGCCGTCAAAGAACGTAGAGGTTATGTTAGAAGAAGAACGCGAGAGATGTCACAACTAAAAAGAGCTTTTTGTAAAAAAACTCAAAAATTCATTTTTTACAAGTTTTTTTATGTGAAAAATGGCTCAAATTTCACCAGGTTTGATAAAGTATTTTATAAATTATAAAAAAAAATTCAAAATTAACTAAAAGCTCACTTCAGTATAATAAAAAAGGTGTATTTTAATTGTATAAAAAATTTCAAGCATGTACATATAACAAATTTTGAGAAAAGGTACATCAAAAATATCCAATTTAACATTGTCAGTATATATAGAGAGAGAGATTTCCAACTTCCCTCAAGATGCTTAGAGATATGTGAGAAGCTTGTGTATTCTGCATGAATTTGTAACCTAAAATTTATGAACCATTCTTGCTTAAATGTAAGTTTTAAAGTAGAATCAGTTGTTCCTGCTCCTTCATTGGCTAGACTTTGGATTTATCATAGTACTCGAAAGGACTTATATCCATTTATGCTTAGTTTTCTCGTCTAAGAAATATTCACTTACAAGTGTGTTATGTGTCTTTTTTTTAATATTCTCTTTTAAATACTTTTTTCCACAAACGATAAAAGATTCATTTTATATTAGAAAACGATTTTTTTCCCCGAAAAATTGCATTAACGAGTATAAAACTATTTCATGGAACATGGGATCATAAATAGAACATTCACAATATAGTAGGTAGTAATAGGAAGAAAAAACGTTTTTTAATATTCTTTTATTACATTATACTTATGCATAATAACTTAATTTTGTAATATTTGTTAACGTTTATTACATTATAGTAAAAGTTAAAAATATCACAAAATAATTATGCTTAAGCAAAATTTTCAGTTTTAATGTGATTGACATGAGCTCATTTTGTTTTGAACAAAAATTAGAAGTAGGGTTCTATTTTGTCGCTATTTGTAAACTTATTTCATATGTCATATAAATTCATTTAAATCTATAAATACATCAAAAATATTCTAATATATATATTCATTTTTTTATTTTGATTCATGGAGCTCCTGAGTAAAACTCGTAAAATCCCAGGGTTTCTGTGGAACAGAGTTTGAAGACCAAAGATCTAAAGCAAGATGATCTAATTTCATCCAGAATGAAGCATCTTAACCCATTCCTTTATATTTTTGAAACGATGTGTTCATATCGTTTTATAATATTCTGATGAAAAGTAAGTTGTTGAAGTTACATATTCGAAACAAGAAAAATGGTTCCAAATCGGCTAGTAAATAAAAAAGTAAAAGGCTCAATTTACAATAAAAGATAAATATTTTGGTTTATATTAGACATTCACAACTTTTAAGCAAAAACGAAGTACTTTGTTTATATTTTTCGCCATTCAAATGGGCGGGGCCCAGTTTGAACGATTATTTAAAAATAGGGTTTAAGGGCTTCTAATTACCCTAAAGGTTAAAGTAAGGTATTTTTAGAAAGGCTAAATCTATACAATTTGAAAATGTAAAAATCTCAAATTGTCAAAAAAATAAGATTTTAGCTTTCCAAATGCCATTTCTGTGCCTATATTTTGAGCAACTTATCTATATCATAGTGCAAATTTAAAGCTGTTTTATCCAATAGTTTCTATAGCATGAAGACGGATCAGAGAAAGAGATAAGCACCTAAGGTCCCTTCTCCGGCGAAAGGAAGATTTTAAGACCTCTTCTGAATTGTAAATATAAGAACCTCGAGTTAAAATAGTTTTGATTTAATAATGTATAAATCTCGTAATTGTTACCGTAGTATTTTTCAAGTTACATGAAGGAAATATGAAAATATTGATATGATTTCGTATTTATCACATATAAATCTAAAATGAATCTAATCAAAATGTATTAAATCTTTAAATTATCTTCTATTTTGTAAAATAGACAAGGTATTTTATAAAATCATAAAGATAAATACGAACTGGGGTATATATATACATATAAATCGTATCACATTTTTACACTATTTTTCAAATTATTATTTTGTTTGTTTGTTTTTGTTTTTTATATATATATATATATAAAAAAAAAAAAAAATTCCAAATTCTCACACGCGATTTTATCTCGCCTAATGAAAAATGCATATACATTTTACAATGTTACTTTTTTAAAAAAAATTGGTCTAAAGCCTATTTATAACAGCATTATTAAATAAAAACAGTTTTTGAAGTTTACTTTTTATCTATTCAATTTTTTAATTTCTTTTCATTGGTAAAGGATTCATTTCTTATAATATTTATAAAAGCAATTAAACACAATTTTAATAAAATTTCCTTTCGAAATTTTCAAAATTACACAGTTTTACCATATTTTTTAATCAAGTTTCTTTTTTTTATCAGACGTTATTTATACATAACGGGAAAACAAGTTTAAATTCATAGCTTAAACTTCTCAAGCATGGTTGTAACGCTAAAGTCATTAAACTAACTCCCTTTTAATTCAAAAACAAACTTAATACATCATTGTTTTAAGCAGTTCACACAGTCTTTTAATAATCTGAAAGCGATATTAATTACAATATTCCTCAATGAATCAATATTTGCTTATTTTATGAACATAAAAGCAAACTCGATAGGTTGGAATCTGAGCTGCAAAACAAACACCCCAGGTTTAAAGTGTGTCTCGTAATAATCAATACAGTGCGTTGTGAAATCAACTGTTACACAACAGTTTCGAAAACTGAAGAGATACATCGCACCAGGAAGCAATGCGGGCGCAAGGAATATAGCTGCAATTGCTGCATTGGGATAATTAGAAATTCGCTACAAAATATAACATAATTCACCCATTTCAAGTCAATATCATTCTGGGAACTTTTATTTGGATTTCTCTCTGCACATAATATAAACAAATATATATATATATATAAGGCATGTAATACATGTCATGCTATTATTTATATCTTAATAGATGATTCAAATTTATAAAACATTATAAATTTAGAAATACTGTACATTCAAAATTGAATAACTTTTTAACACAAATTTAAGTTTAATTTATTCATCAAGTAATGAAAATTTTATTCATTTTTAGCACAAATGTGTGTTTTATGAATCAGCTCAAATTATCTGCGTTTGGAACATATGAAGTTGTACGCTCTGTATGGTGTTGATGATAATTTCATTACAAGAATTTGTTCACCTTCTTGACATTAGAAAATCTTAAGTTTTTTGACAAAAAGGAACAATACTAAGCTTTCATTGAAAACTGCATTGTATATCTTGAATGAAAAGTGAAACGATCGCATTTCATAGTCACAAATTATAAATTATTAATTTTCCATCATAGCAAATATGATTGCGTTGCATATTACATCCAGTTCTGATAATACAACGCAATATAAATATATCTTCATCTAATTTTGGAACAAATATATTTAGTCATTTGATCATACAAGTGTCGAATGCAGTGAAGGCTCATAACATAATTTGTCATTGATGCTGTTTTAGAAAATTTTTAGCCAATATTGACAAACCACTTTTTTCGTTAAAACCATTCAAAATTATAGTTACAAATATACCCGTATTTATTATTCCTTGCAGAAATAATTGAGCACAGGGTACTAATCAATCTTTTACCACAACTGTAACTGTACGATAGAGATAAATGGGGAACTTCACAAATAATTAAAAAAAAGTTTGTATGCATTCATTACTAATAAATAGAATATCTAGAGCATGATTTTATGTTCTAATTTTGTTTTTTATCATATCTATTTATTATTTATCCAAAGCCCGTGCTTAGTTTCTTGACCATTTGACACCGAGTCTCCCAGTACCGACTGAAGACGCCTTCAGTCGGGTGTAGTGTAGTGTATCCATTCTGGCATGGTCTCAGAGCGGGCAGGCCTCGTCAGCAGCCAGGCAAAGCTAGTGGAGGTATACTCCGAAGAAGTCATGTCCGGTGGTTAGGCAAAAGAGCGCAACGGCCTCGGCTCTCTCCAGGTGCCTCGGGATAGGACCCACAGTGACTAGGGTTTCCCATGGCTTTTCAAGGCTCTCGGATTTTTGGGTCGTCGCAGCACATTTTTCAATGCATGGGGTTATAATTGTCTTTGCTTTTCAAAATGTCAAGAAGACTTCCCGTTGAGATGACTCGGCTCCCTTCTTGGCGTTTTAGTCGGTTCTCTCATTACCAGTGATCCCCACATTACTTCGGACCCACTGTAAGGCCACAGTCCAGCCATATGAAATGAATTTCGCAATTTTAGTTCGCACTTAATTGTGTTTAGGCAGTTACAGTTGGTGGTGTGTTACTGCTTAAGGCTGAAATTGTAGCTTCTGAGTTTATAGGGAAGATAACTTTTGCAGCAACAAGGTGTGCATCGAGTAATTGTGTTGTAGCTTCACATTCAGCCAAGACCTCATCATCGTAGGTAATGGCGTTTTTTCCACAGCTAATGAGTCTTCAAACAGCCGGCAGAACCATCCCGCGCCGGCTCCGTTTGTTTCTGATAGGTATGAACCATCAGCGTAGTTCTGTAGCTACTCCTCCGCTGGATATCTTTGTTCGATGGTTTCCAAAGCGCAGTGATTTTAGCTCTTCAGGAATGGCCTTAGCTTTATTTGATGTCAGGATAGTTAGGTCGAGCCGTTTAGATGGAAGATCAGGTGCGACTGTAGAGTAGTACTGTATAAGAGTACGTGGCGAATCATCAATAACGGTAGTTGGTATTTCTTCATAAAAGTTCCACATGTGAAAAAGGAGAAGTCTGGGTCTTGAGTCTCTGAGATTTGCCCATCTACATTCGTTCCAGTACCTCCAATCCATTCGTCTGGCTCTCTCCCAAAATTTGAGAGTGAATTTGCAAGATCATATCTGAGAATGTGATATTAGCTTTTATCTACAATGTACACTGGTGTGCAAAACTTAAGCAACAATGTAAAAATTTAGCAGATAGCCATGAAATTGCAGAAAAGGAGGTCTGGAGATCAGTAGAGGGAACACGTAAGTCAGTAGAAACGTCATGCGTATGCAAATATCAGGAACAAAACGTCAGAAGCGATGTGAGCGTACGCAAAACGTGTGATGTCGGCGCGCGCTGCTCAACAGTAGAATGAAATGAAGGACGGAGACGCAATTCACCATATTCTCTGCAAGTGCCAGTGAGTCAGTTCGTGAAATATGGATAGAAGAAATCACCTGGACGACTTCACACGTGGAAGAATGATCGGAAAGCTGATGGAGGGGCGTACTGTCACCAGTGTAGCTGCAGAGTTCGGAATCAACAAAAGTGTCGTTTCGCACGCTTGGAAAGCGTTCCAAACCACAGGTAAAGCTGTTAGAAAGGTTGGTGTGGCCACCCGAGGACGACAACTGCAGGGGATGACCGATATATCATCCTGCAGGCGAAAAAAGATCGACAGAAGTCAGCAAAGGCCATTGTTCAGAAACTCTGTACAGCAACAGGTCGACAAGTGTAGAGGTTTACTGTGGCCAGACGCCTTCACAAAGGGGGCCTGTTCGCCCGCCGTCCTGAACGCTGCCTCCCGTTGAAAGATGGCCACTGAAGCCACCGTTACAGTGGGCCAGAGAGCACAAAAACTGGACAACTGATCAATGAGTCGTGTCCTCTTTACGGATGAGTCGGTTCAGTACCAGAAGCGATTCTCAACGCGTTTTGATTTGGAGAGAGATCGGGACCCGGTTTTATCCCAATAACATCAAGGAAAGACATCGTTACGGTGGTCCTGGAGTTCTTGTCTGGGTTGGTATTATGCTGAACGGGTGAACTGAGCTTCATATTTTCGACAGAGGGTCTGTAACCGGGGATCGCTATTGTGAGGAGGTACTTCTTCCCCATGTGCATCTTTTCCGAGGTGCCATTGGCCCAGACTTCATTTTTATGGATGACAATGCACGGCCACATCGCATTCTTGCTGTTGAGGAGCTGCTGGAAAGTGAAGATATCACTCGAATGGATTGGCCAGCGTGCTCCCCAGATTTAAATCCCATCGAACATGTGTGGGATGCTTTGGGGAGACGTATTGCCACACGCTTACATAATCCGGAGAACAACCAACAACTCAAGCAGATGTTGATTGAGGAATGGGCACTCCTACCTCAAGAAATGATGCACCAGCTGGTTCTGAGTATGCGGAGACGGTGCAAAGCAACCATTGTAGTAAGGGAAGGGCATATACCATATTAAGGAACATCTTCTTGTTGTTATTCCTGTTGGAAGACAATCATGAGTCACGATACTATGCGTTCAATAAAGCTTGTTTTTGTTTGATTCCATACAGTATGCGTTTTATTCCTTTTTCAGCGCCGATGCTTTCGTCATCCTTTACGTACATAATACTCTCCCTCATTTCAGAATTTCATGTCTCTCAGATGATTTTTCGTGAAGTTATGGCAATAAACCCACCTGTTGCTTAAGTTTTGCACACCAGTGTATGTCTAATATACAACTTTTTATCTTGAACATTAGAGCAGATTCAAAAGAGCCAAACATCACGTCGCTGGAACAATGTAGCTCGTCGCTCTGTACAAGTATTTCTGTAATTTTACCATAAACTAGGGAAGGTTTATTGACAAAAAAGTTTTCTATTATTACATTGTTGTTCTTCCAATGGTCGAATGTTATCGTTAAGAATGGCGTTTACATTTACTGTATCATAAAAAAGATGCGAAAAGCATTCTTTGTTGGTTGAATATGAGAAATAAGTCACAATATAATTACGTTTAATTCTAATTCAGTTAGTTATAAATATACTAATCCGGTTAGTCAAAGTTAAGTACTAATATTTATAATATATATATATATATATATAAGGTTAAAAACACAATATTATAATACTTATTTTGGAACACAGATCTTTCATTATAACAAGCAACAATATTTTGAAGCAGGAACCCCTTAAGATTATTTAGATATGATAAAAAAAAGTATTAAATTAATATATAACATACATTAATTCCCCTTAAATGAGTTTTTGAAATCTCTTATAGTTACTTATTTCGGAAATGTTAGGGTATATATAGCCTCAGTGTTGAAATGTTGTTACTTCTGTCTTCGATCATGGACCATAAGAACATTATTTAATTTTTTGAAAATTGTACACAGTATACAATTATTTTTTTTAGTTTGAATATATCAAAGGTACTCTTTAAAACCTTGAACCCTTTAAAATCGAATATATCAGAAGATTTAAAGCTCTTTTTAGGATGAAGTCTGAATCGAACAATCCCATCACTTTTAATCAGAAAAAAGAATTGAGAAAATACTTGCTGCGACCTCCTGAAAAGAAGGCACTTGAAATGTCAGTCCTCATTAGATTGTTATGTGTAGTTTTAAAAGAAAGTTTCATTTTGCTTATATGCATGCAGTAATTAATTTATCCCATCTTATCCAATTATATAAAGGTTAAATTATTTTTTAAAAAATCATCCTTTGTATATTAAATTAACACAAAATAGAAAATTGTATACTGAAATCTCAACAATTTTGAGAAAAATTCATCAGCGTGAAACAAAAATAAAATACCTCAGATATAGTATTTGAAAATTATAATTAAAAATATATATATATTTTAAAAATTTAGCTAGCTGTAATCTTGGGAAATTTTTTTTGCAATTTCTTTGAATAGACAGAACAAAGCAATATTTTCTTGAGTGTAAAAATAACGTATTTTCAAACTCTTGGTAATATCTATAAATAAAATCATAAAGTATTGCTAAGTTTGTTACAAATGGGATAAATATTTATGTAAAAATCTTTTAATTAAATACAAAGTCTTGATAGCAATTTAAAAAATTGTTAAATGAAAATAAATTTTTTAAACTGCATGAATAAACCATTTTGAAAATGTTCTTATATTTTAAGTAAAAGTATATATAAAATTTGGGTTCCTCTTATTTCAGGAAATATTCTTAGAAATTATTTCATGGCTTTTAAAGATTTTATTCAGGCTTGTTATCCTTAATTTTTTGACCATGAAATATCCACAACATTTTGAAAATACTTAGCAATTATTTTACTAAATTCAAAACGCAAATATCACAAATTAAAAAGTAAAACGAATAACCAACAAAATATATCAACAATATGGCTCAATTAATTTGTTTTTGATTAGTATTCACACATGGAAAATATTTTTTTTCATTGAAAAATAAGATTAAAAGAATAAAAATGTATTACTAATTCTTGTACCTAGGGTATTTCAATACCTCCGTACAGAGGCTCAACTAGAATTTTTGAAGTGCATAACTTGGAAGTCGGTTTATCCATGTTTTACGAAAACAGAAAAGAGAAATTTTAAGAAAATACGCCGATAATTATTTCAAATAGTAACTCTGAAAATAATGTGAATTTTTCAAAAATCATAGTTGAGCCTCTGTACAAAGGTCTGAGCTATATACAGGCAAAATATTAATACAATAGAAGCATTTTTTACAAAAGGAGAACATTTGGAGGAAAGGTTATTCTTTTTTGCCAAAATATTGTATTTAAATAATTTGTCAAAATGTCCTTAAAACAATTTTATACATGCATTCTAATCTAAGTGATACTAAATATCATGAAAATTATACATTTATGCGCTTTTTTAAAATCATGGTTCGGAACGTAGTCGGATACCTTAAAAAATCACGATTCCAAACATAGTCAGTCGCCTTCGTGATTCTAGCCCTTACGAATCTATCTTATTTATTATAAAGTTATACTACGAATTTTGCACCTTAAAAACGAGATTGCCTATTAAAAATGTTAATATTATTGAAATAACAAGTGTGCATTATTCCAATTAAATTATTATATTGTAAAATCAATTCTATTTTTCAGAAATAGAAATGAGTTTTTGCTTCGATTTTTTTTTATTTAATCAAAGAAAACGCGGCTGCAAACCATTCCTGTGATTCGACTAAATACAAAAGAATAAAATAAGTTGATCAAATGAATAAAAGAATAAAAGTGTTGATCAAATGTTCTCAAAGGAACAACCTCCTTTGATTAAATCTAATCTTGTGTCTTGTATTCTACCCCACAATTTGGAGTAGGATCTATTTCTGCTACTTCGTATCATGCATCAGTTTTTTTTGCTGTGTTTTCTTTCATGATTTCGAACGAGTATTTAGAGTTTTACATTAATAAAACACTAGCTTTGATTAGTTTTCTGTTTGTTAATATGTTATCTCTGACACAAAGGAAAAAACTGTTTCAAATTGTGATTTCTTCCTTATAATCAGTATGCGAAAAACTAATTAGGAAAGGTAAATTCATTTATATATGAATAACTAAATTTATAAGGAAAATATCATACTAGAAATTATTTATGTTGGAGCCGTATAAGAGAAATTTAATTTGAGATCTTGTGTTTATGCATCATGTAAAAACAAGTAATATATAAAAAAAACTAAGTCAATTCCTACTTTGAATGGATGAATAGAAAATATTTTATTAACGATTGAATAATAGATATATATTTATAGAGAGAGACGGAACTAATGGTAGGAATTGAAAAAAGAGCATGATTTTTTTGCGTTGTTGAAAACAATGCACACCCGATTTACCTGAAAAACAGGTTTTCGACGCCAACTTTTGTCTTTGTTTTAAAAGTTACATTGTTACAACAATAGAGACGACTCTAAGTTGGCGTCAAAAACCGTTAATTAAATTAAATTAATTAATTAATATTTGAAAAAAAACTGTATTAACATCAAGTGTTATCCACTACAAGTTTAAAAAAATTATTTGAACTTGATTGGATGAATAGAATGTATTTTATTTACGATTTAAAATTTGAACAAGATAAATATATAAATAAATAAATATATAAAGAGAGTGAGCTAATAGTAGGAATTGAATATACATCTATATTCATTAGATAAATATATCTGAATGGCATCAATATGCTTGTATATAATATAATGATATTAAAAACGTTAATATATATTCATTAAAATTAAACATACATATATTAAGATATTATAAGGCATTTATTTAAACTTTGCTTTGTATTTGTCAAATACAATAAAGAAATAATGTTGAGTAAAGAAATATTTTCGTTGACGAGACTACATATTCGAACTTATCAATATGTATATAACAATATTTAGCTTTGCACTTTTTATCAAATTTTCAGGAATTGTTCGACTTAAATCAAAATGTATATGTTTTTTCGAATATGTAGATAAAATAACTTAAACAATTTTTAAAATTTAAAACATGGAAAAATAACAAAAGAAATAAAAACAAAAAGGGAAAGCGTGTATGTATTAGTAAAATAAACTGAAGTCTCTCTGCCCAAATATTTTTGAGAACTCTGTCTAAAAAAGAAACACATCAAAATTACTTTTTTTCCCCAAAAAATCCATTTTAATACAGAAGCGTAAAAGTAATTTGAATGTTAATTTTATAGCTTGTAAATAAATAGTTTTTAACTCATTTTAACGTAAGAGGTTATTTAATAATAAAACAAATTTCAGAAATATGAATACTTTTAAAAAAGAAAAACCCTAAGTTACATTATTTTATCATTTTTTTTCGGTTAAAAAATTTTTTATTTGTTTTTAATACAAAGACAAAATTTAAAAAACAAATGTAACTCAGAAAAAAAAGAAAAAGATTTTATTTTTTAAAAGAAAAATATTTTATCGGGTACAAACAATTACCTGTAAATAAGTAGTATTTTAAAAAACGAACATATCGGGGGCCGTTGTTTTAAATAGAAATTTTTTTTTAATTCTGTCCCCCAATCCGAAAAAAGTTTTTTTTTAATCTTTATCGTTTGCCCTTTTGTAATATTTTTCATTGAAATTTACATTAATAAAAGCGGTATTTGATCTCGATGGTATTTAATTAGTAGCTTTGAGAAAGAAAATATAATATAAAATATAAAACATAAAAATGCATTTTTTTAAACTTGAAAAAAAAAAAATTTATATTAGTATTTTTGACTTTTTAAAAAGGAATATTATTTCATGAAATATTTTGCCATGATGTTTTTGATTCCTTTTTTTAAATTAATTAGTTCTCTTGGGTATTTTCTGAAAAAAATCAGAAAAAAATGTTTGAAAGCGGTATTTAGAAATCGATATGGGAAATGGCCCATGTGTGTTTTAACTCAAAAAGATCTTCTTTAGGATTTCTTTTTTTAAAAAATGTGTTTTATTTGCCTTAAATTATTTCAAAAACATAATTTAGAGCAAAAAAAAAAATAGCATGAAAAAATTTCCTTCATTGTCTTTTCCCAAAGGAATTATTAAATTTACTTTAAATTTTTTCAATCTTCTTTTCGATAATAAAATTAAAAAACGGTGAGTATACATTTATAGTAAATAAAAATATGGAGGACATTTAATTGAACCCCGCCTTTTTTAAATTTAATTAATGACTCGATGTTTTTAAAAACCAAAAAGTGAAAAAAAATTAGAGAGTACTTTTTAAATCAGGTGTAAAAGTTTTGAAAAAAAAAAAAAGAAAAAATTTGTGAGAAATGCCGGGGAAATTAAAAAAAAAAGTAACTTTTATTTTTTGTTTTCCAAGTCATTTTTTTTCTAGTTTTTAGAACATTTTAAGTTTTAAAAAAAAAGACAGTGATCCCTTCAACGTATATTTGTTTTGAAAAATCGATTTTTAAAACATGGTTTTCAACATGAAAAAAAACGGGGATGTTAAAGTTAAAAACATAAACTAAAATTTAAAAATTATTTGAATTCCATGAAAAAAACTCCATTAAAAGAAAAATTTAAAAAAATAAAGAATTTAAATTTTTTTCCTAGAATATTCAAATCTCTAGTTTTACTGCGGGTTTCCCTTTCCTTTTTAAAGATTTTTTTATTATTATTTTTTTTTTTTTTGGGCAAAAAAAAAGTTTTTTTTTAATTTTAATTTTTTTTTTAATTGCTCCCAGAAAAGATTTAAAATTTGGATACATTAAAAATTTTTAAAAAAGTTAAGTTAAAATTTTTGATACAAGGAAGTTATGTTGCCATAAACTCAAATGAAAAATTTAAAATTGCAAAGTGAGAAATAAAAAGTTGAAAATTTTTGGGAAAAAAATGAAAAAAAAAAGTTGTGTATAAAAAATTTTACTCCAAAAAATTTTGAAAATTTAAGGGGTTTTAATTTTTGGCTAAAAAAATTTATATTGGAATCGAAATTTTGTAATGATATCTCCCCCCCTTTTTCCCTAATGAATTGAAAAATTTAATTTTTTTAAAAAAAGTATAACTTTTTTTTTTTTAAAAAAATCTTCAAAAATTACGCCACGTCTTAGTCCCCTTTAAAAAAATTTCAACATAGTTTTTAATAGTATTTCTTTTAGTTTATTAGGAAAATTTTTATGTCCACAACATTCTTAAAGTTTGGTATAGATTTAACCCAGTTTTTATAATTTCGCATTGATTTTGGGCCTTTTTTTTAAATTGTTTTTTTTATTTTCCAATTATGCGTTTATATGTCATGCTTTTTTTAAAAAATTTTCCCCAAATATTTTTTTTGGGGCCAAATGGGATTGAGGGGGGTTTTTGAATTTTTTGGGTTTTTTGAGATACCAGCGGCGTACGGGGGAAAAAGTCCCTTTTGGCCCCTCTTTATCCTTTTAAAAAAATGAAGTCGTCCCCCTATATCCAAATTTTTTGGGTGGATAATTTAAAATTTTTCTTTAAAATATTTAAACGGGCTCAAGATTCAAAAATATCATCAAAAAATACCCAAAAATTTCCTAATTCTGAGGCAGGTTTAAACCCCTAAAAAGAACATTTCCATCTCCATGGTTCATTGATCAAAATAGATTCTTGGGATTGGTTTTAGAAAATACAAAATTGACAGCAAAAATTTATTGGGAAGAAGGGAAAATTCAACATTTGCTTATTCCGATGAGCATATAAGAGCTTTTAAATTAAAAAAAGAGGGGTTTAATCCCATGCATTTTTTGGGAGCAAGAACTTTTCCCCTTTTTATGCTTCAGCATGGAGGGGGGAAAATGTTTTTTTGGGGGGGGTCCCCCCCCAAATTTAGGGAAATTTGTTGTTTTTTTTTGGTATTCTTTAATCATGAGCCTATTGAAATATTTTTAAAAAAACTTAAAATTATCCCCAAAATTTGGAAAATAGAAGTCTGCTTTTTATTTTTTTAAAGGATAATGATGCCAAGAATTTTCTCTCGGTGTACGCCGTTGGTATTTTCTATAACTGTACCCAAATTCCAAAAAACCCTCAATACTTTTTTTTAACCCATAAAACATATTTGAAAATTTTGATTTAAAAACTATGACATATAAACGCATAATGTGAAGTAAAAAAAAAAAAATCGTAGAAAAATGGGAATGCAGAAATTATAAAAAAAATGATTAAATCTATACCAAGACATTTAAAAAATGGTTTTGGGCACTAAAAAAATAAAACCTTTTAAGTAATTTAAAATTTAAAAAAGAAATATAATACTTAAAACTATGTTGGGATTTCTGTTAAGTGTACGAAACTTTTTTGGGTAATTTTTTTGTAGCTTTTTTATTATTAATTTATTAAAAAAAAGTTATACTATTTTTTTAAAAAAAAGATTATGTGAATCCCTTAAAAAAAAGTTGAAATATTTAAAAATTAAGATTCCCAAAATATTTATTTTATTAGTTAAAACAAAATTTTATTGGAAATTCAAATTACGAACACTTTTTTGGCCCCCTTTTATATCTTACAAGTTGACTTTAGAGAATTAATGAATGCAAGCCTATCAATACTGTTTTTTAAAATTTTCCGGGGATACAATTTCCTCCCCGATATTATGCTTGTAAACAATTGCAGAAAAAAGCGAATTATTTTTTTAAGTATAATATTCTAAATTTCTAATAAACTATAAATAGAGTACAAAATTAATAAAACATAGCAATTTAGGGAAAAAAGCTGTAGTAAATAACCCAAACTTAGAGGGAAGAATTTTTAGAGCCATAAAAAAACGTGTTTGTTTGGGAAATTTTTCAGTTTTTAGTCATTAAGTTAAGGAAATAAGTTTCCCTATTTTCATCTAAAAAATTTTGGGATTTCTTAAAAAAGGGACTCTTTTATTTTTGGCAATTTAAATAATGGAACTGATATTTTATATATCTTAAATACAAATAATTTTGTTGGATAGTAATTTACTTTTAAAATACAAAATTTTTTTTCCCCAAATTTTTATCTAAAAATTACAAAAAAAAAAATTTGTTTTTTTTTCAGTGTTTAAGAAAATGTTTTAAAAATCTTTTCTTGAAATGTGATACTTAAATATTAAAATTTATCATCAAAAACTTTTGATAAACAAACAGTAAACAATTTTCATCCGAAACTGAATTCCTATAAAATAAATCTGCAAATAATTTCTTCGAAAAATAAATGAACAAAGTCACTTTTTGCACTTTATCTAATTGATGTTTCACTTACCGAGATTGTTTTAAACAGAAAACATTTAAACTCATGCCTTTTTAGCCTTAAGTTTCAACATAAATATGTTCTTTATTGGAAAAAAAATCAATAAAATAACTATTTTTGTTTTTAAAAAACGTGTTAAGAAACAGAGCATTCATTAAAAATTAGGTATATCAAGTGTTTATTCACATAGTTCGAAATTCAGAACTTTGGAAATTATTTTTCATAATTTATTAAATGCTTAGCTTAGAAAAAGGAATTATTTTAGTTTAGATTGATAAATGTTTGTTACCTTAAAATTCCTATACATGTTGTTAAAATGGGTGATGAAGTAAGTGGCTTTCATCCAAGAAAAATTTGTTAATATGAATTGATAAATTCTTAAAATTAAATGAATTAAAAATTCTACTGCATATGCTGAAATAAACCTAGATAACACTTTTCTAAAACTGCATTTCTTTTCAAATATTTATTGTAAAGGAAAATGTAATACTAATAAAAAGATTTCGGATTGTTAAGTTGAACAAAATACAAAACTTAGGCATCATAACTTGAAAGTTCAAGTCACAAATACAATCCCAATTATGACGATGAAAACTACTACCGAATAAAGGTAGAAAATACGCGTTCTTTAGATATGCTAGATGATATACTAGATGATATGCTAGATGTACATTCATTGTCATAAAAATTTGTGCACTCAGAAGTAAAAGTGGGATTGCTATGAAACTTGGGATGAAGGTATGCGTCAATCAGGTATGTAAATTGTTAGAAATGCAGCATGATTGAGCCTACCTGAGGGAGCTGAACTTCGTTTTCCTTGGATTACAAGACAAATAAGTTGAGCTTGTTTGTGTGTATTTAATCTGTTGCTGAACTACAGATGTCATTACGATGCCATCGCTGACAATATGAGCAGCTGTAAGAGTTCGAGAGGGGGAAGAATCATATGGCTGATGAAAACTGGGTAATTAGATCGGCAAATAGCTCGCCACCCAGGCCGTTCTCACTTTATTGTGAGGAAGTGTTGGAACCAGTGAACTACAGAGAGGCCTGTTACGCGACAACCACACTCAGGACACCCTCGACAGACAAATAGTCGGGAAGATCGTCACATTATTCGATGTGCACGCATAGCGTCAACTGTCTCATTGTTGGTCATCCATACACAAGCATCACCTTCACTACGGGCCTCTGTATCAGTCCATACCATCCCAAGGCGACTGGCTGAAAGACAGTTGCCATCGTAGTGCCAATTACGTATACTGCCATGAGCATCTATTTACCGTCGCCTCCGATTGGAGTGGTGTCTCACTGGAAGGGATTGAACTGCAACCGAATCAAGTCGGTTTATCTTCAGAGATGAATCGAGATTTAATTTGGGCAGTGAGGGCAACTGTGTACGTGTGTGAAGGCATCATGTAGAACGTCACAATCCTGCCTTCGCAGCACAGCGGCACACCATACCACAACTAGTGTGATGGTATGTGCTGCCATCGTATACGACACACTGTCCTCCCTAATATTGAACCATGA
>BMAV01021425.1:82573-96647 GCA_019973955.1 Trichonephila inaurata madagascariensis | reverse complement strand
TGAAAATTTAAACAAAATAAATATACATATAAATAAATATATATATAGAGAGAGAGAGAGAGAGTGAGCTAATAGTAGGAATTGAAAAATATGACACAAAATAATAGCACTACGCAAATTTGTAATGAATCTCGTGGGCCACAAAATTATTCAAGGTGGGTTGCGGGTTGGCAGCCCAAATCTAGCCCATACCTCATCCAGCGCGAGATGGAAAGAAAATCCTCATTTCTTTTTGACTGATAAAGCTATGTAGATCAGCTTTTCAAGGTGTCACTACCAGGATCGTCTTAAGGCATGGGCCAGCTTGGCCCGAGGCTTCATATCGTTCTCGACTCTGTCTTAACAAGAGCATGATCCGGATAATTTTAATGGTCAAATACGTATTATTCCCGTACATATTCTCCGAAAAACAGAGAATTTCAAACTGCTTGTCAACTGGCAAAAGTGGTAAAACTGCATTATTATGTGCTGCCCATTGTCGATGTCTAGGCCTAGGCCTAATACTATAAACAATCATTCAACTTATTTAGTCAAAAGGCGGCTATATCGGTCGAGCTGGTTTGTGCCTAGATTTTAGATTGTGAGTCGTGCACATTTATTTGTTTCAAAAATTACCGTTTGAATGAGTATTTGACAATGCATGTTACATACTATTTACTTTTAAAGAACTCAGATAGGGCCTACTTTTTCATAGGGGCCTAGGATCTCAAGAAATCTTAAGATTTCTCTAAGCCCAGGGCCCTTAAAGAGTATTTAGACGTCCCTGTCACTGGACAAAATAACATTCGACCCAATCAAAGCGTATCGATGA
The DNA here is from genome assembly GCA_019973955.1 of Trichonephila inaurata madagascariensis. NCBI lineage: Eukaryota > Metazoa > Arthropoda > Arachnida > Araneae > Nephilidae > Trichonephila > Trichonephila inaurata. The sequence goes on along the minus strand of BMAV01021425.1, from coordinate 95,836 downwards.
ACGCTGGTCGCTTGATCAACAGAAAGCACGATCCCCAGGTCCTCTTTTTTATTATTATTCGCGTGCAGCACGCGAAGTCCTTTTTTAACGAGATGGCTGCCCACTCTCAGCATCATCTAATATAAGTCTCATTAGTGTCATTTAAGGCAGCGCCCGTGTCACTCGGCCACGCCCTGGGATGCCCGCAGGAGGAAGGAAATTAAGTGAAATATTAGTGGATAATAAGGGGGCACCCTATTGATGAATACGCAATGTTACAATTGTGACATAAGTGGATATTATTTATTATTTATTGCATTTAACATGATATGGGGTTTTTCCCTACAAAAATACGACTTAAGGCTGTATGTGATAATATATAATTCGTGTAAAATGCACACGAAGATGAATCTGGGAATATTAGTTTGTATAAAATTTTGCAATAAACAGCACGATTCTTGGATTATTTATTTTTTGAAGCATAATTGAATACTGGAATCATTGGAAATTTTAGTCACGTCATATAAATATGCGGCTTAAATTTTTAAGATAATAAGTAATTTGGGAAGAAAAAAAAAAGACAAATATTATGTGTCCCCCCCCTCCCTCCAGGTCAGTTTATTATTTTAACAATTACAGGTTGTAATAAATAGACTTGATTATATCTAAGCATTTATTTAAATATTTATTTAATTGTTAATTTTTTATTATTTCCGTTTTCTAATTCACTTTTGAGAATGGTATGAAAACTTAAATATTTTCCTAATCAATTATTTTTTACTAGGATATGATTTTTCAATTACAGTTGTTTTTAGAGTTTTGAAATTTTAGTATCGAGCAAGAATTTTCTTCGTTTCGTGCACAAATATCCCCACCTCTCCCTTAGTTTAAAAGAATATCCAAACAACATAACTCTTTCTTTTAAAAAGCCTCAAATGCTTAGATTAATAAAATTTTCTAGTTTACTTTTCTTTCTCTTTCATTTTGTCATACTCTTCCAATACCTCCACACTACATATTACTACTTAATTATACAACTCTTTTTACGATAAACACATTTATTTACGATAAACACATATATTACATATTGCAAGTACAGTAAAACATGTTCTTGTGCGGTAGATAGGGACCACACAAAACAAAATTCGAAAATATATATTTCATAAACACACACATAACTAACAACGTTGTTAACATACTATATATATATATACATATATATTTGTGGTGGAGAGGGACCGCATAAAAAAGGCAGGACTGTTCTCTAGTCATAAAATTTTAGAGTGAGTGAGTGAGTGAATATTAACACCGCACTATTTATATATCTATATATATACTAGCGGTCCCGACAGACGTTGTCCTGTACACACGTTTTAAATCCAAAAATTACAAACTTTTTTGAATAAGTTGTAACAATCTGGATCTTTTTGATGAAATTTTTTTATAAAGAAAGTTATTACAATACCTGACATCATCACATTACCACAATTCGACCTATCGATTGCGTGTGAGTATGTATTTACTATGAACTAAGTTGAATTTAGAGAACCTCTATATTCTGAATAGAAACTTAAACTTGTTTTGATTTAAGTGTAAAAAAGATAAAACTCGAGATATTTTCATAACAGGTATATTTTTAAATGCACAAAAAATAAATTTATCGTAATGCCATTGAATGTACAATGTTTTCGGTTAATCCTTGAGGGGCATAAGCAAACAAATGCGATGGTTTGCCAAACCTCGGACACGCAACGTATAATTGGCCGTGCGAAAAGCAAGGGTTTTCTAAATCTAAGCCACAAATTATCATTGTTTGACCTCGTGACTTATTAATGGTCATAGCAAACACCAAGCGAATTGGAAATCGCAAGAATGATTGGGATCTGTGGTAGAAGTACAACTTCAACTTGAGGTTTGCCTCTCAAAATAGTAGCCTCAAGAATATTGCCCATGATTTTTTTATGAACAATCACACGCCCTTACATAATTTTGGCGCATTTTTAACAAATTGCGATATCAGACCGAATTGGGAATCTAAATCATTCTCGAATCCACTTGAACTCACACAAAAAATATCATCCAAATCGGTCCAGCCGCTTAGGAGGAGTTTAGTCACATACACACGCACAGAAGAATTATATATATAAAGATATTTGCCGCATCGTGACGAAATGAATAATCTTTCTGATTCTGTAATTATTTTTTGTCTGATTTTGAGAGAAAAATTAGATTGCAATTAAACGGTGAAAATATCGGAAAATTCTTCCCTCTTCTTTTTTTTTCTTTTGCCACGCATTAGCAGAATAAACAGCACACAGGGGTAAAACAATTATGCGTTTTATGGGGTTTTTAATTATAACTTTTTAACTAATTTCGATGTTGGACTGAATTATGAATCTAAATCATTCTCGAATCCACTTGAACCCACACAAAAGATGTTATCAAAATCGGTCCAACCACATACACACGCACAGAAGAATTACATATATAAAGATTATTTGAAAAGATATCAATTGAGAGAGAAAACGCTAAAAAGCATGATTCCTCTGCATTTTTGTAACAAGAAAGATTCGGTTTGGCGAGTTTGGCTGAAAATCGATTTTCGACACCAACTTACGTCCTTTTTATAACAATAACGTTGTTACAACAACGCAGGGGAATATTGAGTTGAAAGTTTTTAATGTTTTTAATTAATATCTTTTTAACTAATTGTGCGATATCGGACCGAATTGTGAATCTAAACCATTCTCGAATCTATTTGAACCCAAACAAAAAATTTCATCAAAATCGGTCCAGCCGTTCAGGAGGAGTTTAGTCACATACACACGCACAGAAGATTTTTATATATAAGGATATATATTCAGCTACTCGAGGGCTTTTGGCGACGGCCCTCGTCTTTTTGAATCATGGTCAAGTGATGAGTTGGCACCCCCTCTCCTAACCACCACATCAAAGAGAGAATGTTTGAGCCTAGACTGATTTAACGTGTATAACCCTCCTACACAGCAGGTCTTCAGCGATATTAGGATCGAACTCATGTCACGCTAGTCACGATTCCGTTACTTTGAACTCTAGGCTACCTACGTAGAGGAAGCGATGCCCACTAAATCTGTTGTGGTTCAAAGTCCTTATGTGTTGGCATGATTTGGAAGTTTAAGGAGTGAGATGCTACCTCAGGTTCGACCGAGGCTCAAAATGACAAGGGTCGTCTCCAATTGCTCTCGAGTTACTTGAGTGTGACCAGGGGTGTAGCTACCACCGTATCAATGATACGGGTCCCCCAACCTACAGGGGCCCCAACATGTGTAACTACAGTACCACTAACAAGGTTTTCTTTTCTAAAAAAAGGGTCCCGAAGGAGTTTTGATACTGGGCCTACTCAGAACTAGCTACGTCAGTGAGTGCGACGTTGATAAAAATAAAATAAAATAAAATTGGAATTTTATTAATTATAATTTAAATTCATGAATAATTTTTTTTTAAATAAGTGCCTTTTTCTTTATTGCTACTTTTAACTTCCTTTTTAATGTTGTATAATTCAGAATTAGTCAGCTCGTCGTTGTTTCTGTTTACTTTTGCCAAAAAAATAAAGGTCTTTAGCCACAGTTAATTCGTAATTTGGAACAAACATCAGATGACGGAGTCGACACATGAGCCGACACCCTATGCTTCACATCCAAGCTAAGACGAAATGTGGACAGATTAAGCATGCTTTACCTTCTCTACACAACGATATTCCGAAAAACGTCTCAAGAAGGTAAATAGCAATTGTTTTAAAAAAAATTATCAACTTTATTTTACTTTCTTAAGCTAATCACATTTCTTTAATTCTTTTTCTTCAAAACTATTTTAATTTTTTTTTTTTTTTTTTGCTGTCGTTAAAAATAGCAAATAGTTGAATGCAGTTAATAATTATAATGCAATAGTTGAATGCAGTTAACATACATAAACAGTTATACTGCTATGACAAAAGAAATCTTTTATTCTCAGATTTAAAAAAATTGCACGTTCATTATTTTTTTCATAATTAAAGTATTTTTAAAAAATAAAGAGAAAAAATACTAGCATGCTAACCTTAACCAATAACACAATGAAATATTAGCAAATTTCTTTGAAACACATTATAACAACATTAAAAAAAACAAAATTTAAAAAAAAATAATCAAAATAACTTATAAGACAAATCTGTTCGACTACAATATTATTTTATTTAAACGAAACATTGAAAATAGCTTCGACGGTCTAGAGGTAGCGCTCCCGCTTCGCAAGTCTAAGGTTGCGGGTTCGTCCCCAGATAGAATCGAAATATTTCCTAAATGCACGTGATTATGTGACATGTGTAAGAGATTCCTTGAGTATCAATTTGGCTTGTGGTACTCTCGGCAAAATTTAAATCACGGAAATATTTAACATCCAACAAGAGCTTGAATTAAAAAAAAAAAGTGTGTGTGCACTTATGTACGCACGTAAGAAGTTNACAGAAGAATTATATATATAAAGATATTTGCCGCATCGTGACGAAATAAATAATCTTTCTGATTCTGTAATTATTTTTTGTCTGATTTTGAGAGAAAAAATTAGATTGCAATTAAACGGTGAAAATATCGGAAAATTCTTCCCTCTTCTTTTTTTTTCTTTTGCCGCGCATTAGCAGAATAAACAGCACTCAGGGGTAAAACAATTATGAGTTTTATGGGGTTTTTAATTATAACTTTTTAACTAACTTCGATGTTGGACTGAATTATGAATCTAAATCATTCTCGAATCCACTTGAAGGCGGGAATGATCTGTCCCGTTCTGCATATTTCTAGACAAAGCATTTTCGTATTCGTTTCTACGGAACGCAAAGCAAAGGCTCTCTAGTACGGGGTGTATAGCTCAGTGGTAGAGCATTCGACTGCAGATCGGGAGGTCCTGGGTGTCCCCATTTTTAGGGAAGAGAAATAATTTTCTTGGAGAATTTCGAAGGTGGGAATGATTTGTCCCTTTCTGTATATTTCTAGACAAAGCATTTTCGCATCCGTGAAGGGATGAGCGCGCATTGTAAAAATTTACCCGCATTCTATTTCTCTAACGCCCCAAAAAAGAAGTATAACTTCAAAAAAAAAAAGAAAAACAAATTCAAGCGTCCAAATTTGGTAGCTAGAACGCCACCATGAAATAACTCTCACATTTGGGGACTTGCCGTGTGTGCGAAGGCTAAGTTGCTAAAACGCAGCCTGTTAGAAAAAAAAATGTCCATCATAAAATGACCAGATCCCCTTTAACATTATAAAATGTCCGAAATATCTGAAAATCACGGCACCGTGAAATATTTATGCAACCCACAGCACATTCTTTATCAGAAAACTGAAATCATTTTCTAGGGAGGTTTAATCTAAGATCTTCCATCAACACGTGTGACAAAAAAAAAAAAGACGGGTAATTTTTAATCCGCCCCCTCTCTTCACCCACAATGTCAAATTAGCGGTTCCTGTAACGAGCACCTTGGGGCCAAAGGGAATTGTATATTTATTAGCGGAGCGTGATCTCTGTTATTAAACGCAAAACAGGCCGCATTAGCTATTCGATGTCGCAGTGACGTGATTAGCCCAAGCGGTTTTAATTGGTGGGACTCGCCCCCGTTTTTGTTACAGCCCCCGAGAGACCGTTAATTTCTTTTACGATCCGCAAGATTCCAAAAGAGGTTTTTTTTTTTTAAAACAAACGCAGATTGGAAAAATGTCCTTTTACGCGTTTCGGAAGCAAGTGGTTGAGTCTGTGCTCGATAATTGAGGTTCATGGGGCATTACAAAGGGAGTTTCTGGGTAATGAATTATCTTTATCTTTTTATAGATTTGATTACTTATCATATGAAACGGGGGCATAAATGCTCAAGATTTTTTTTTATGTCAAGATTAATATTGTTCTTAAACAATACGGGAGCTATTGGACATGGACCTTACAACTTTGAGCCACGGTCAGATTATGAGGGCGACATCAGACTTCACTATACTCAGGGACCAGTGGTGTAGTGTGGGCTTTCGCCGCCTGATTTGAATTTTTGAAGTGCATAACTTGGAAGTCGGTTTATCCATCTTTTACGAAAACAGAAGGGAGAAATTTTAAGAAAATACGCCGATAATTATTTCAAATGGTTCTAACTCTGAAAAGAATGTGAATTTTTCAAAAATCATAGTTGAGCCTCTGTACAGAGGTCTGAGCTATATACAGGCAAAATATTAATACAATAGAAGCCTTTTTTACAAAAGGAGAACATTTGGAAAAAAGGTTATTCTAAGTTAATTTTTTGCCAAAATATTGTATTTAAATAAGTTTTTTGTGTCATATAATGTCCTTTAAACAATTTTATACATGTATTCTAATCTAAGTGACGCTAAATATCATGAAAATTATACATTTATGCACTTTTTTAAAATCATGGTTCCGAACGTAGTCGGATACCTTAAGGGGTTTATAACCTCTATCCACAGCTTTACCAGCAAGTTACATTTAGTGAACTTAAAGTTAAGCCCTTGATTTATTTTAATAATATGATCCATCATAACGTTGATGAAGAAAAAAGAAAAAAGTTTTTTTTTCTTTTTTGGCATAGTAAAAAAAATTGCAGACTACTAAAGCTGCTTTTGTCATGTCGTTAATGACCACATTTAAAGAATGGCTACTACATGGCACGTAGATTGTACACGAATTTAAATTCCTAATTCTAGACAGTACTCCTGATATATTTTGCCTCACATATTGGCTTCGTTATCGTAGGGAAATCCAGGAAATTTAGAACTAATGTTTTGATTTTTAAGGCCCAGCGGCAGGGTATCGCGCTTCCACACCACAAGTTCGGGGTTACATCCTTGGGCAGGACAAGGTCGACTCAGCCTTTTATTCCTTTAGTGAGTCGATAAATGAGTACCAAGCTTGCTTGGGAACTAAACACTGGCAGTTTCACTTCAGACTGACCATCTGATCGGGACATCTATTCCTGCACCTCAGCACCAAAGGTCACGTATACTGAGATGGGCACAGTAGGCCTTGGCCCTCATGGGCTGTTGCGCCTCTGACTTTAGTTCAGTTTTGAGTTTTTCACATATTAAATTTGAAAGTTACTTTCCACTCAGTCTTTCAACTGGAACAAACTTTTTACAGTGACTTCATTAGGATTAGATTTCTTAATACATACATATATTGCACCAAAAATGTCATTCGTTTGATCTTAGTAACATCACGAGTGCAATCTAAAATTATCGAGTGAATATTGATAATCGAATATTCAAAAAAATATATTTAAATTAAGTAGTAAAAAAAAAAGTATATACGGGGGTTGGGGATGTCACATGGCAACTAATTTTTTTCTTGTAGATATGTGAACGGATCACAATATATGTGTCGTGTGGAAATTTTGCAGGCATAGTGTGTATGCAGAACAAAAGATGGCTCTGTGCTTGCTGGTAGTAGCGAAGCGAGGGTTGTGAAATCAGTCAGTTGGTGAGTGTCGTACGAGATGGAAGTAACCCGTGTTGAGCAGAGTGCTTACATCAAAATATCCGTTCTCCGAGGGAGAAATGCGATGGAATGTCACAGTGAATTAGTGGAAGCTCTTGAGAATAATGCCCTACCATACCGTACAGTAGCACGGTGAGTAGGAAAGTTTCATCAAGGACGTGTGTTAACCAGTGATGAGCAACGTTCGGGACGACCGGTCAGTGAGCGGACCGACTTAGCGCGTGCTGTCATCGAGCAGCTCATGGATGTAGACTTAGGATGGACGCTACTGGAATTAGAGAGGGCAGGTGGCATCGAGGAACGCACCGTCCATAGGATATTGCGTAATGAGCTACACTTACACAAAATCGCAGCGCGACGGGTAGCGCATGCACTGACGGAAGTTCAAAGGTGTTTGCTCTACGCAATATGCTCCGACCTCTTTGCACGCTGGCAACAGGACGGCGATCAATCCTTGTCACACATAATCGCCATCGATGAATTTTGGGCCAGCGCATACAAACCAGAACTGAAACGTCAGTCCGCGGAGTAGCGACATGCTGGATCACCAAGGAGGCAGAAGGTCCGTCAGAATCCTTCCCCAGTCAAATTGACGGCCATCGTCGCGTAGGACGTCAAGCGTGTCATTGTTTGCCTCTTTGTTCCTCATGGCAGAACAGTGACCTCGAAGTATTACAGGGACTTCCTGGTACGACTTGGAGTTCGGGATAAACGTCCGAATCTTGTGGACAGTGCAATAATTCTGCACGACAATGCAAGACCACATAAAGAAGAGTGTTATGGCAGCTACTCCAACGTTGGGAATGGGAAGAATTGGAGCACCTACCGTACTCTCCCGACATTTCGCCCTGTGACTTTGATCTCATTCTCAAGATTAAGGAACCCATACGTGGTAGACGGTTTGCAACACTAGAGGACATTAGTAATGCTGTGCGCCAACAGGTGACCCGATTCACACATTATGCTGCAAATGCTGAGGCTGATGGTATTCAGAGTCTCCCACATCATTGGCAGCGTGTGGTGACAGTAGCAGGGGACTACGCTGAGGGTCTTTAGGCCCAGGTTTGTCATGTCAACTTTATGTGTACTGTGTTGTCATTCTTTTGCACCGTGAAGGTCACATGTTGCCCTTTATATATATATATATATACTACCATAATATATTAGCGTGTAACAACATTTCAGTGCTATTCATTTTCCACACATGTAGTTAACACCTTGTCCTTTCGTTTGTATAAGTCACATTTTCCAACCGGACTGGCATCTTCAAGAAAAAAAAATATTTCCATGACTTTTGCCCCAACCCTCGTAAAATAACTAAAAAATATGTTTTGCTTTGATACAAACATTTGAATTCATCTAAAATTGGTACATTTGAACTAAAAATCTATATGTTTGAGACTTTCCAAAATCGTTTCGTTAATTAAAAACAGACACTGTATTTATCTATATATTAAATATATTTAGAATTGGTAACTATATACGTGGTAAGATATTCTAATAAAAATTTTACAAAATTAAAATTATGACGTCTAAATTCAACATTTAATTTCTTTTTCTCGACAAACTCAAATATACATCTGTATACAGCACTTACAAAAGATTCTCATAAATTTAAAAATATTTTTTACTTATACAACTCCCACAGAAAAAATACTTTATGCAAATTTTATGTGTGTGTGTGTCTAGAAATTAATAATCATCATAATAAACATTAAAACACTAACTCTAATAGAAGTACTCAAAAAAATTGTGCACTATAATATTCAAAATAACAATTAAAAAAATTATATTTCTCAGTGCAATAAAATTCTGTTTTTTTAATTTCTTCAAAAATGTTATTTCGTAATATTTTTAATCACTGAAATAATAACGCGTGCAATCTGAAATAATATGACTAAATTTATCTCTCTTTAGATTAAAAAAGAAGAAAAACATTGAAATAACACATCTATTACTGACCTAATTTAAACTTTGAATATTCAGAAAGAATTTTTTTTAAGAATACCTTTTCGATACTTCAAGCAACAATAACACAATCACTTATAAAAAAAAATTACAAAATAATATTTCTAAATTTATTTCTGGATGTATAAAAAAGTGAAAAAAAACCCATCTAAAAACACATCTGTTACATTAACTTAATATTTGATGATTCAGAAGGGGAAAAAAAATCTATAAATTTACAGTAAACATAGACAAATGAATAACATTTTTTAAGGCGGTTTTCGGTTAATGTTAAGGAATAGGACCCAAATTCGGAAGATTTTTTCAGATATAAAAGTACTCAAACATTAATATTATATTCTGGCCTCACTATCCGGTAGAGAACCACATATTTCGTCACACTACTCATTTTTATCAGTGTTAAAACATTTTTTCTTTTATAAAATGTGTTTCGAAACTTTTCTCCTATACTGCAGTGCTAAATGAGCTATCCCTTTACATGTTAAAAAGAAATACTAATTATTTATGAAATATTTTCACATTTTAAACACACTACGTTTTAAACAAATCCATGAGCTACAACGTCAGAAATTTTTATAAAAATTGAGGCATTTTTTCTGTCTGGAAATGTGCTCCGCGTTAAGTTCACACGCTTGTGCATACGGCAAAAAACAGCCTTAATACTGGGGCACATTAACGAAAGCTATGCAATACCTCAGTCCGAAAATGGAAGCTCTCTTACGAAACAAAACTTTCGTGTCAACAATATTATTCTGATTTAATGCAAAGAAGAAATTTTGCAGCCATTATACTATTAACTATAATATAATTAACTCATTGACAGTAAAAAATAACCTAGTTTTCTTTTTTAACTGAGAATAATCCCTTCAGTTAAAATCGTTTTTTTTTATTAACTTAATGAATTTATCTATTGCACATTTAGTACATATATATTAACAGAAGAGATTTCACTAAACTAAATATATTATTTTTATATGCCGCTTTTTTTTTCTTCATAAAATCACAAATACGATAAGATACAGTAGTATCTCCCAATAACGAACCTTGTATTAAACGCAATATGTGTGCCTTAGCGCTAGAAATTCAAACCAACCAACCTAGTGAAGGGCACCCCCAGACTAGACATTGTATATTTTGTCCTTTACTATTAATGTTATGTAATTTAATTAGATATTCGGGTTTATCAAGATTTAAATAAATGAAGTATAATTAAGTACTTTAGTCACACAGGTATCTTTTTAAAATATTGTTACGTAGATCCGGATTCGAAGATTTTATGCAAAACAATCACAAAGAAAATAAACAGAAAAGAGCGCGATGCGAATTTATTATCAAAAATCCAATCCTTTAAATACAGGATTCAGCAGCGATATTCACAAAGTAAATCTCTGAAGGTCTTCACACCTTCAACAGCAATCAAACACAATCTTCAGTGTTTAAAAATACACGTAAGTAAAAGATTATTCACAAGCACAGCCGAGCTAATCGTTAGTCAAAACAATCCTCACTACTCGCTGGCTTAATCAAGACTCACCGCCGTTCCGGCGAGCATTTCTATTTTATAGGCGCGACAGAAACTTCCAGAAATATAACCGCTCGTGTCATTGAGCGTGTCATTAGTGGAGATCCACTACTTTCTAGAAGATTTCAGAGGGTTCCGAACTCACCAACATGGTCGCCAAAAATGATGCCAACTTGGCTCTGTCGCCAAGATTTCGCCAAGTTCTCATTGAATCGCCACTATAGCGTAAGGGATGGCATTTGCTTGTGAATGTTACAATTTTAACATGAAATAAATATAACATAGAGTAATATAAATGCATTAAACACCCAAATACAAGTTATTTACACTATGTACACAAAATTCGTAACAATATGAAATAAATGAAAAATGAAACTCTTAATGAAAAAAGTTTAATTATTGTATAAATGTTTGAAATGAGTATAGAATTGTGCACTTCCAGAAAATTACTGAAAATAATCCTTTTTTTTTTTTTTTTTTTTTGAAAGCCTGTGCTTTGTGTCATCCAAAGCCAGCATTTTTATTTCTTACGTAAATCTAGAGAAAACGCAATCCTGAAGTACAATCTTTTGTCTTTGAAATTCTAAGATTTTACGATGAAGGAATATTTTTATTTATATTTCTCTCTCCTTCTACCTTATCTTTGAAACTTTTTTCAGTGTCATTTAAATAGAATGTCCCTTAATAAGAAATAAATACATATATATATATGATCCCTATTAAAAGAGACTAGTACCAATATAATTATGCCTTATTTGGAAGTGTACCTTACAAGAGGTATTACTGTATTTGTATATTATCTTAAGTAAAAAAAAAAAAAAACACAATAATTTCAAATTAAGGACATATTTACCTGTTATTATTTCAAACTAGTAAAATGTAAGAGAAGGAACCGCCAATTTTTTTGAAAAACAGTCTACTAATGGTAGGGATCACAAGCGTTTAACTTGTAATAACTACATTTAAGACAAAATGTCTCCTGTGGCTCTCTATCCATCAAAAAGTCTTATCCCTTCCCGTCCCCTTTTGCTTAGCTGACACCGGAGATCGTAACGGTGGAAGGAATATCCGTTGGGACCCCGCTTTGGAAAAGGGAGAAAATTACTTGTGTGTGTGTGTGTGAGAAAGATGTGTGTGTAAACATATCGTATATTCCCGCCTCGAACCCTTCAAGTTTCAGTAGAAAAGAAAACTGACATTAAACACAGTGAGTACAAAACAAGGAAATAATACACATTAAATAAAGTATCAAATTTACAGAAAGTACATAACTTTTTTTTTTGTAATAAAAAAGTATTTTTTAAACTTGGTCCAAATGCCACCCCCTGGGAAAGGGTCCGGTTTGTCCGGCCCTATAGCCGCCTCTGATATAGCGAACCGAAATAAACTAATATATATATTTTTTTTTTCGTTTCCGTTCCGACCAAAATAAGGTGGCCGCAGTAGCCAAGTGGTCAAGGTATCGGATCGTAACTGGCATGTCGTGAGTTCGAGCCCAGTACCACTAAAGACCCTCCGAGTAGGGTAGCGATGTACGTTAAATATGTCGAGAGCTCAAACATTGGTGTGGTGGGGAAGTTAGGCGAGGGGGTGCCAGCTCAGGTGTCGTCCTCGTCACTTGACCATGGCTCAAAATTACGAGGTCCATCGCCAAAAGCCCTCGTGTAGCTGAACAGTGCGACTTTAATATTCACTCCCTCACCCGACCAAAATAAGGGTTTTTACCGGTTCGAAGCCCTGGTCCTGTCTCAGTGCTACTGAAGACCCACTGTGCAGAGGGGCTGATGCATGGTTAATCTGTCCAGTCTCCCAGTTGGCATGAAGTGGATGTTTGTAAAAGAGGATGCCAGCTCAGGTGTCGTCCTCGTTACCACGGTTCAAAATTATGAGGTCTATCATCAGTAACCCGCGCATATCTTCGAGTGAGTGAGTGAATATTAACGTCGCACGTTAACACGGGGGCTTTTGGCGACGGACCTCGTAAATTTGGAACTGGGTCGAGTGACGAGCACGACACCCGAGCTGGCTCCCCCTCTCCTAACTATCACACCATACCAACGGCAGGCCAGCCACGATCCGATACCTTGAACACTAGGCTACCGCGGCCACTTTTTTAACTTAAAAAATTATATATATAGCTTGCATTTTAAAGTTCGTTAAGCTTTCTTAGTAGATTTTTGCATGATGGAAATTTAAAAATACAAATCCCCGAATGTTAATTTAATTATTTTAATAAGGCGGGGGAGAAAAACTCTTCTCGACATTTTTTTCAGCTTTTTATATCAAACAATAAA
>BMAV01021425.1:65116-78768 GCA_019973955.1 Trichonephila inaurata madagascariensis | reverse complement strand
ACTGTATTTTGTTTCTGAAAATCAACAAAATCAAAAATAGCATCATATAAGAAATGGTGAACTTTCAACCCCGGACCCCCCCCTGAAAAATTCCTGTGTACGCTACTGTTGTAGCATATCGACAATATAGCAGTAGAAAAAGCATTGATGGTTTGAGTGGTGGGACCTCCCATAGAATTATTCCCTGCACATCCCACCACACACTCAATAACACCTTGGGATAAAGTTCGGCTTTCGAAGTCGATGCAAGCGGATCAGATGAGCGACACACAGTCCTACGACGCTTCATATTACGGTACTTAACCCACTTATCTCCTGTCACAATTTGTGTCAAGAATGGGTCATTTTTGTACTGGGAAAGAAAGGAAACACAACTGACGATTCTGTCATCCCACATTGCTTAGCTGTCTGGTTATATGGAGCCCGGCGATCCAACTTTTTAACATAAAACTTAAATTAACCAGGCGTCTCTCGACCATTGTCCGGTGTAAGTTGAAGGTGTCCGCTAATTCTAGTGTGGTAGGGTTCGGCTTGGTCAATAGTCTTTTCCAACGCGTGTTAGCCGTCCACTCCTAAACAGCCTGACTTGGCAGCTTCCGTCTCCTTCCCTCCTTAATTGCCCGGGATTCATGTTTATCTATTAAAAACAAAATGCTTATTTATAAAATGATCATATGACCTGTTCTCACTTATGCTCATGCATGTCCAATCTGGGGGCAAGCAGCCTATTCTCTCTCTAACATAAAAATTTTAGAAAAACTACTCAAAATAAAATAATTAGAATTATCAAAACGCAGACTGGCTCATGAGAAATGATTTCAGATTTATGTGTCCTAAAGCTCAAAACTCTTAAAGAAGTATTCAAGAAAATAGCCATTAAATTCTTTGAAAAAATAGACTCGCATGATAATAGAGCAATAGCCAGAACTGAAAAATATAATTTAAATCCTCTTTTTTAAACGTTCTCAAAATTTTCTTATCTAAATTCATCTTTTCCAAATTGTTTCCACTGCAGTCTTCAAAAAATTATCCGAACTCGCTATCTTCCAATGGGCGACTCTTCAGACGGAGAGCTGATTTCGACGAAGCGGGTTCTCCGCGCCCCTCCCCATTCTCGATTTTCAAGCCGGCTGCGCTAGCTCGGTATCCGGGCTAGCCATCGTTCGGCACAGTTGTTTTTCCTGCACATACACTAAGTAATCTCACTCACTTTCAACATCATTTTTTCACACCCTAATGATTCTTAAATTTTCACGCAATTTTATCATCATGTAAATTCTTAATTTTAACTTTTATAATTTCATCTCTAACTATAATTATTTTAAAGCAGCTAAGGGCTAAGGTGAAGCCGAACCAATGTTCACTCCCCATTTTTCTTGACAGGAGTTTAAGCTTCCCTGCGGGAAGCAGGCACTCCATTAACCATTCAACTTATCTCCTTCCCTAAATTTACGAATTCATCGACGACACGTGCTTTCGTCTGCAATGTTTATCCATAAACTTGATAAACATTGCAACATTCTGCGGCTGCTGTACTCTCTTAATAAAACTCGTGCAACTATGTCTCACATGCTCCTTCTCGCTTTCCATGTTACACGTTTTGAGTTTTTTTTATAGATAATTGTGCAAGACGCAACACATTTACATGTTAAGCATCCACACGTTTGATTGGTCGATGATTTCAGTCACGTGTGGCATCAATTCAATTGAAAATTTGCATATCCAAAAACGGGTAGAACATTCGCACTCAGCCGATAGTTGCAATTGACTCTGAATTTTTGAATCAATTCAACATCCCCTTCCAGTATAGTTAGTTAAATAAGAGTTTGACAGATTTCAAGCGCAATAACACACACTTGCATTATTTCTCAAGATAAAATTAATTTTAAAAAACTGAACTCTGGTTTTTTTTAAATGGCTGGGGAATTCAATCACCAAAGAAAATTTATCTACAAGAAAATTCAGAAATATATAGCATATATTTTAATTTTCTTTGATAATATAATCAGATGTATTCATTATTGAAAGGGTACCTAGATGTATTTCATATACTTTAGAAATAATTGAACAATAATCAGAATTTTTTATACTCTAGGACAATTTCAGTTCCAATATTTCAATAACATAACTTGCTAAACCATAACGGCCAAAGAGGAAATTTTCACTTCTAAAATGTTCCATACCAAATTGATTCTTTTGAATGCAGTATATTCTGGCATTAACATGCACCTATACTTTCAAACTGTACTTTTTAATTTTACATGTGCAATATTTTTATCTTTTGAAGAAATAGTATGCAAGTGGATAATAAAAGCATGGTACAAAATTAAACCCGGTGTAATTTAAGGCATTTAAAAATTTGTAGTTTTTACCAACTATCTAGTCTAGATGAAATAGAAGGCTTATTTATAAATGACCAGAGTAAACAGTGATGGTGAAGAAGAAACAAAGTTCAATGATATGCCTGAAGATATAATGGGAGATGAAATATGACTATTCATTTTTATCTAATAATGAAAGTTAATAAGGTATGTCACTTATTTTAACTCAGGAGCGGTTGCGTGGAGCACAGAGTCACGCCAAGTTCACAAAACCTTTAATTCTGGGAAAAGTTTATTTGTTACCAATGACCTAATCAGTATCTACTTATACGAGAGTCTTCATGTTAACTAAAATGTATTTGTCACATATTTCTCTTTTTTGGGGGGGAACAGCAAACATTTCTTACAATCTCTAAGTACTTGGGGGTGACCAAGTTTCCCGAGCCACCACTTTTGTTCCAAAATTTTTTCCATCAACAGCCTGCATTTCCCCCTGCGAATGCCTTAGTGGTTTTGATTGCGGTGTTGTGTGACTCATTATGGTTTGTAAATGAACACAATATAAAGAAACAAATGAGCATCTGTGCAATCTCTATTGGATGAAGTTGAAACTAATCAAGCAAAAGAACCTGATGAAATAATGGATATTAATTAATCCTGATAGAGAAAGTATATTTGTGAAAAGTTATGAGCATGAAACATTCGAGTTGAAGGCTTTCAAATAATACCTAAAAAAATCCATGAAAATAGACATGAAGCCACAAGTGTACCACAAAACACTGCCCCCTGTGTCAAAAAGACATAAGCAAAAAAAGTTCAGCATACTATTTGTCGATCAAAGAACAATAAAACTACAATAAATTGAACAAGATATGACATTTTCCCCAGCAAATATTATTCCTTTAATGTTAACAAAAAATGTCTGCAATATGTTCTTTATTAAGGTCATGCACATTTGAAAACTGAAACAGAGGACAGGGATGAAACAAATATATGTCAATGATGTAACAAAGTGATATAATTTTTGCTTATAAATGTTCCAACAGTCTTTAATAATTCTTTTATATATATTCTTCTATAATACATTCTTCTTAAAAAAAGCTGTAGAACAAATGTATTGGATGGAATGGAAGACGACAATGTGTGGAAAAATGGCAACAACTACTCCAATTCGGAAGTCAGCTGTGACAATGGAAGCGATGAATCATTTTCGAAACACTATACTGACAGAGTAATTATATGTTAATGAATATATAGATTATTACTTCTCATTTTTTAAAAAATTTCTTAAGTATCAGATATTGATGAAAGACTTTTACACAATTCTTTTTCTCAAAAACTTGTAGAGAAGGGTGCAGCTTAGAGTCGAGTAAATATGGTATTGTAATTCATGTTTATACTTTACATTTATGTATGAAATGCAAGCAACTTTGCAAATAAACTTATTTTACCACATTTTTTTGAAAACTAGAAAATTTAAACATCAAGTTAATAAAATTTTGAAATTAATCACTTTTATTATACACTTCATTTTGTCGGAACCAATGATTATCCTATTTAGTCCCCCACCCTTTTGGTACTGCAACAGAAATAACTTAAAAGCTTAAGTTTTATTTAAGCGCTTGGTTTTCCTTTTGCAAAGATGAGAACCAACAATGACTACATCTTTAACTAATGCAAATTTGAAAACTTAACAATACAGAACAGCTTCATACAATCAAATACTTAAACACAAACTTCACTTTCAATATTCTTTACCACATAGCATTGATAATTCAATGATAATTTATGTTTGTTATGAAAGCAAACTATGGTTGATAGTTCAAAACATAAAAAGGGGTTTAATATAGATTAGGAAATTTTATATATTTTTCTTCATTATGTATCTAGTAACTATTTCTTGTTAGAAGAACAAGTTACTTTTTGTCCTGTTTGGTACTGTTTACAATGGACTAAATTCATGATGGTCACATGATAACGGCAATCACGTGTTTCCCATTGATTAAAAATTTGACATATTAGTTGTTCAACTTGTAAAGTTTAGATAACATTTAAAATTTGATATGATTAGGTAAAGAGTTCACGTGTTAAAATTCTTCAAACAGTTTTCAAAATTAAAAAAAAAAATACTTACATTATACGAATACTTTTAAATTAAGGGCATTTGTTTAACTATGTGCATTATTATATCGTTGACAAATATGTATTTTCTGAAAGAAAGTTTCTGCAAAAAGCAAAAGTGGGCAACAGTGAAGTACATGAACTAATTGACTGGAAATGCGTGATTATATTTATAATATAATTATGACGTCGCATTAATTTATGAACCGATTGGCCGAAAACACGTGGCTCAGTTATCATGTGACTAATGACGTCATATGAATTTAGTCCATTCAGTTTTGAAATATTTGATATACACAATGTACTATTAACATATTACATAGAAGGTTAACACAGGGCTTATTAAAACAGACAAGAATATATATAGAAAATTTTTCAAAATCTTGATCTAGATAAAAGTAAAATTATATCTTAAAATCAAACAATAAGACAATTCAAAATTACAAAATAATTTAATACTAGAGATAATTTAAATAATGAACATTGCAACTAGACATAAAAACAATTATTTATTTATATAAAATTCATATTTACAGTAATTGTTTCAAAATATTAACAATCACAAAGCACTTATTTTTTTCTTCTCCATTGGTTTATAGATTTCTCCCATTCATTCTTGTGATTAAGATACAAAAGCATGGCTGCCTGAGCATCTTCAATCTGTAAAAAATATTTGATAGTTATTTGCATTTGAATAATCATTTTAAAATAACAACATGAATAAAAAACAGCTTCATTACAGAAGGATATTTTGAAGACTACAAATCTTTCAATTAAAATACAAATTCAGTCTTAAAACTCTCATTACATGTTACTTTAGCATATAGTTTAGGATGTTTACTTTTTACCATAACTTTGGATTCTGAAAACTTGTACTCTTTACTCTATTGATATAATTTTAAAAACAGGCCATTTACTAAGAGCAGGTTGAGGAAAGTCTTTCACAACAGCATAAAAGATAGCATTTATATATCGAGACATATGAACTTTGAAAATACATAGTAATTCAGCTATATTCATTTGATTTCACTATTTTCTAAATCATCCTTTCATTTACCGTATTTTCCTGTATATATAATCCGCGGATTATGTGTTAAAAAAGCTTCAAATTTCGTTGTGCGTATTATACGAGAAAAAACATTCTCCATCAGAAAAGCTAACAATGAAGTTTTGAAAGAAATGCCGTTTATGTTTTATAAAATAAATAATAGATGACGCTTTTCATGACTCGGTTGACGTATTTCTGCCATAACTAGTTTTTGTCGAATTAAATTCAAAAACGAATTCGGTTCCTCGGAAGGAAAAAACAGTTACTAGTCGCTGGCGCCATTTCCAATTTTCTCTTGACGAGAGCTATCATATCCTTGGAAAGTTTTCATCATGTTGAAGCAAAAGCGTGTAAGTTACACTGCAAACTTCAAATTAAAAACTATAGAGAAGGCTACCGAAATCAGGAAGCTGTAAGGCTTTTCAACGTTGACGAATATTCGTTTGTGGAGAAAAAACAAGACCAACTTCGAAAATCGTGATCGACGTTATAAAGCCAATCGTCGTGAAAAACCTCACCTCATTAGAGGAAGAAATAAATGGATTTTAAAAAGAAAAAGACAATGGGAAAGCAATCTCGATCTTAATTTTTTTGCTGTTAACTTGCTAAACTAAAAAAAAGAAAGATTTTTTTTCGTGTGCAATGTTTTGTTTAACAACTCAAAACATAGATGGCAGTAGCAAAGAATTTTTGTTTTATTGAGATTATCGTAAAAAATATCACATATTTAAAAAGATGTTTCGCAATAAATTTTGTTTTCAGGACAATTTCTTCTTATTTTTAATTATATTGTGTATTTTTTATCTTATGTGACACTCATTATTGGCAGCTTATATTTTAGATTATTCGCTGTAAAAACTGCAGCAGATTATACGGCGCTGCGCATTATACAATGTTTTTTTTTTTATATTTTACTCGAAAAAAAAAGGCTTTGCAGATAATACGCCGCTGTGGATTATATACAGGAAAATACGGTAATTAAAATTATACAAAATATTAAATTTTGACCTCAAGTTTTCTTTTTTTTATCCTACAATAATTTTTATACTTTAATTCACCAGTGAAGAGTGGGTATATACCTGCAAGTGGTCTACATACCATTTGAATTGACAGCCTTGCTCTGTGAAGCTTACAATTACTCCTATATTCAAAGCCTTGGGAAAAAGATTCTATCACCATTTCCATGAAATGAAGTTGGGATAGTAAATGCTTAAGATATCAACTTCTTTCTATTCTCCCCTCCCCCCACACACTACTTTGGCTGAAGAATACCAACATGCTACTAAGCAAGATGGTTAAAAGCACCAACATGACCAATGCATCATCTTTCTATTGGCAGAAATAAACACTCCAATCCAAGACATGCCACATCTAATCATATTCTCAATGCAAGTACCTTTGAAACAATTTCTTCTAGTTTTTATTTTTTACATACGACAAAACAAAAATTATGAAAATAAACCTTAACCTTCATCCTGTGTGAGGAGTTGGTAATCAATATTTTTCATATTTTAAGAATTAGATGAGCAAAACATGCATAATTCATTGAAATACATTGATTTTTTTTAATAAACATTTTGCAACTATAATGGCCACAATAGAGCACTATTAATTCATCAATACCGATTTTAGGGAGAAACACTCCGAGCCACAAAAAACTTTTATTCAGTTGATTCTAAGTTGGAATTATTTTTCCAAATTTATCATCAGAAAAATTGATCATTCAAAATTTAATTTTCAATTGTTAGTTCTACTATCAAGAATTTCCCACCTCCATATAGAACACAATGGTATGCAGATGTTTTAAAATAACCCTCAATATCAAGCCAGTCAACTTCAATATTTCTTTTTTACATACAGTAGATGTCAGTAACTTTAAAGCTAAATGCTACAAGTATTTAAGTTAATAATGCTTTTACTAGAGGACTATCATTAGAACAATTTAAGTTGTTTACGTTTCCACTGGACAGCCATCAAGATTAATATTTTTAACTTTATACAAGAGAAATATTTCCCAAATTCTAATTTCTTTTTTAAAAGAGAAATTTCCTTACCCATTCCCCCCCATAAAAGGTTTTACAAAAGTATTAATCTTAACTAAGCAAAAAATCTCAGAAAAATAGGTTAGTATATATTATTAGCCTCTTTAAAATTAAAGCTTGTTCTTTAATAGGATCATTGGCATCTAAACAGTCAAAAGCTGCAATGATGTACTCTAAAATACATTTGAATTTCGCAGAAACAATTAAGACCAAAACAACTTATAACAAGATGAAAATAAAAGTTGTAATATCAAGAGTATTTTCAGTATTTAAATATAAACTTAAATATCAATACAAATTTCATGAGATAAAAAACTATTTTTAGAAGTCTAGTGCTGGTTTACAATAACAATATTATGAAAAATAGAAAATCATTAACTTACGGAATTGTGTTCAGCGCCTTGGATTTCGCATCCAAGAAGTTTAGCGGCAAGTGATTTTAGAGATGGAGTTCTATTTCCTGATAATTTTTTGAATGGCGCATATTTTGATGTATCTCTGATTAAATGACGAGGATGATCAATGAATAAAACCTGAAAAGTAAAAAAAAAATGATTAAGTAAATATTCATTAGAATCACGACTTTTTTTTAAAAAAAAATTAAAGTACAGTACTTAAAGAGATTAAAAAAAAACTCTCCATTAAAAAAATTTACTTTTCAACATTTAAAAAATATTACACATGTAAACATTTATTGTATCTCACTCTGAACAACAATCAGGGTCATTGGAGATTGATGAGATTTTGAACCAAGGTCAAGTAACGAGAACTACAACAGACTTAACTCTCTAGGAAGAAGTCTGAAGGATTGAGATCTGGTGAGTATGGAGGATGCTCAATTTGCTACCCCCCCTTTTTGCTAGGAACTGATGATATTGGCAAGCATTGTCATGAACAAAAAACCATGTGTGAACCTTGTTGTGCATGCTGGGGTCGTACCAAGCATAGACGTTTCATGAAATGGGTCAAAACTTCAATGTTCCTTGCAGCAATCATTGTCATTCCCTCAGGTAGGAATTCTTTGTGGGTAATGCCTTGACCATCAAAAGAGGTGACATTCTCTCAATGTTTTCGTCACTGACTGAGGTTGTCGGTTTTCCACCACACACATAGGTTGTCTGAAACACTGTCCCCACCTTTTCGAAAACTGGCGAACCACTCGTACACACATTTCATGGACAATATTTGATCTTTATAAACACGTACCAGCGTTGCATAAGTTTCTTTCCAAGCTCTTAAAATAAAACTTTAAATTGATGTTTTGTTAGTTCATTTTCCTGTTCTCAGTTAAGAACCAATGCAATAAACAAGCACTTTGTAAAACAAGTCTTGCACAGAACACAAACGACGGTCAACGTAACGGTGGGGGCAGATGGACAACACTTGGCGCTACACATGTGCTGTGTTTTGTTTCACCAGTGTTGCCAGAACGGTCGTTCTGACTTCATTCACTGAACTTTATAGTCAGAAGATGTATAGCAAAGTTATATTTACATAGCCCTATAAAGCTGCACAAGGGCTATTGGCGAGGGATCTCATAGTTTTGAACCACAGTCAAATGATGAGGACAACACCCGAGCTGGCACCCACTCTCCTAACTTCCAAGCCATACTAACTGGAGGACATTTGAGCCTCGACATATTTAATGTGCATCGGTCCCCTCTGCACAGCGGCTCTTCAGCAATACCAGATCCCAACCGCCATGAATCTGCGACTTTGACCACTAGGCTGCCGCAGCGAAATATATAACACAATATAACAAATACTTTTAAGTCAACTCAATTTTCTTGAAATTGAAAATATTCTTCAAAAAATCAGTAATCCATTCTAAATTAAGGTTCATAAAATCAGTTACATAAAAAACCATTACAAATAAAATTAGTAGTAATGAAAAATAAAATATCATTGTAGAATATTAAGACTGCTTATCTTTCTCAAAATTTAAAAATTGATCAGTCATAGAGTAAAATAAACATTTTCTCCATCAGTATCATATTCAAAAGCCAACTTACAGCAAAATCATTTCTCAAACTATGTCCAACAAGTCTTCTGCCTTCAAGTATTGCTAAAACATCTTTTTGAACGTCTAAGAGATCTTTTCCTGTAGATGAAATATATAATTACTTCTAAATATACATATACAAAAAATTTTATGACAAAATAAGACTACACTTTTTATGTAAACCATTATATATATCACACTTTAAGAAGCCATGTATTTAAATTGCCAATTTAAAATATTAAAGTTTTTTTATACTAGTTATAATTAAATTGATTGTTACCAATAAATCTAAATTCTTAGAGGAAGAGGATATTTTATAGTAAGAAAGGATAGACCTCATAAAAAATTAAAACTGTGATTCATAACATTTTGTAATTAAATTATATTTTCAGATTATATTTCTTTTATTGTATACAGACAAATATTTCTTTTATTATGTAAAGACAATGAAAAATAAAATGTTGAATTTTAAAGTGAATGCAAAAATGTCAGGAAGAAAAAATTAGGGAATTCCTTTTAAAACTACAGTTAAAAATATCATTTAACACATTTACTGCACGCTACAAGATAACTTGAAAATTATATTATTGTCTAGGATGTCAATTACGAGCTTTCATAGTTTTACTTGCCATATTTCCAAAGCTGTGATGAAATTTCCAGTATCAGTGCAGATATGTATTGTACACATTTATATATAATTTCTAAAGGACCTGCAGATTGATGTTTTATATACCATTGCAAGACCTAGTATATTCTCAGGGAGCCGGTACCTCTTTTTAGTGCAGCACCAATATAGGTGGCATACCAATCACCGCAACTAAATTTAACATTCAGTTTCCTCCCCAGGGAGGGGGACACCTGAGTTCTGACAATACTAAACCGTACTAGGAATTTAATTTTGCCAAGGGCACCCATGCCAAACAGGCACTCAAGGAATCTTTTACATGTCACATAACCATACAAAATGGACATTGACTTTTCACAAAGAAAATCCAGACTTGGATGAGCTTCAAACTTAGTCGGGGTTCAAGGCCAGTGTCAAATCTTTTATATTTTTAACTATTAGCCTAAAGTAATATGACAATCGATGTATTTAAAATAAAGTTTTTTTTTTATACAACTTAAAAAATCTTTAAAATATGAAGAATTTTTTTTTTAAAGGAAAAAAAGCAGTCTTTACATAATTGAAAATTGTTATATCTGTATATAAAGTCACAATACTTTTGTACCTCTATTTTTCACCAGTCTTTCTTAAATAATTGATTTAAAAAATTAAATAGTTTATTCTCATTTTGCTCAAAATAAAATTATATTTAAGATAACAGTAACCAAGAACAATTTTTTTTGTATTACTTTCCATCCCATTTTTAAATTCACCAATAATTTTGCAAATCATTTAAAATGTCACTTTAAAAATGATGTATATTTGCTATTGTTAGGATTTCCCTCTTATAACAACTTCAATCACTACAAAAATACTGAAGTCTTTCTAAAATCTCCATACAAAGTAGATATTATCCAACATGACCTTAATACTGAACAAGCAGGAATTTCACAAAATGATCTGAAATAGTCCAAAGGCTTCTTGCACAAAATTATATTAACTTGTAATGAATGTATCAAAAAATTAACCAAATTTTTCAGTAAATAAATGAGAAATCAGCACCAGAAAATTGATCAAACTTCAAAGCAACACACATAAGGGCTCTATTATCAAAAGACCCTTGTACTTTTGAACCAATGTCAAGTGACAAAACCTAAACTCTTAACTTCTACCTCAGTCTCCAACTTTCATACCACACCAATGCAAGGACTTTGAGCCTTGATAGATATGACGCACATCAGCAGATATACATGTGGCAGGTTTTCAGTCAATAACATAAGAGACTAGAGTTTAAGTTCAAGATATAAAAATTTGGAAAATGGAATGAGGTGATAATATTGTAAATACATGGTTACCCGACATTTATCACAAAAGAACAACAAATAAAATCTCCCTTTGATTTTCAGATGCATAATTTTTAGTTTTATAACTTTCCAATTCTCTTTAAAGGAAATATATTGCATATGTAGAGTATACATATTTTTATTAAATCTGCAATCAATTTAAAGTAAAAAGGTGAATACATAAAATGTATACTCATACAATAGAGAATTAAAAAATTCTCACGCGTGGCTTGTATTAATTTTACTGATTTTCAACATTTCTTTACATGAATTTTTCTAAAATTTATTACAGAATTGATGTATTGTATTCATAAATAAATTTACCATCTACTAAATCGGACGGTCGGACACCACTAACAAAAGTTCGATAGTCTGTTACTTTTTCTTTTGGCTTCACAAATGTATCATAGATACATTCTCCATATGCATTAACAATTGAAACTCTTGCAAGTATTGAGTCACATCCACGAGGACCTACGCCAACCATTTCACAATCTAGAGAAACAGTTTTTGTCAATCTGCAAGATAATGAATTTTATTTTTAGACAACAGGCAGTACAACATTGAGAAATTAATTAAAATTGTAGTTATATATATGGTTTTATAATTCTTTATTTAATAAAAAACAAAAACCAATTATATACATATGTACAGAACTATTTGTATAACAAATTAATCAAATCCGGACATGTTTTATCTATTTGAAACGGCTCTGATCCAAGTCAATGTTATTTTTTGTATGTTTATATAGTTACTAATGATGCATGTTGAATGATTAATGAAACAGCTACACATATTTAAGCCCTGTTTGTGACCCAAACAAAGCACTTAATTATATATACGCGAGTTTTTTAATTTTTAAAATTGCTTGATATTTCTTAACATGTTTTGAAATTCTCATACCTAACTTTTCTCTGGCTCTCCATTAGGCATATTTTATTTCTATTAAAAAAAAAGTCTCATGTGTTATTGAAGCTTTTTTTCCTGGACAGGTCAATAATAGAAATTTTCATCCTAAAAATTTTATTCCATTGGATGTTACATTCCAGTTAAAAACAACTTCAATTCACGATTTATCTTAGATCGCTATAAGCATAAACAAAAGGCCAGGGACACTTCAAACCAATATGTTGTACCAGAAGTTTTTTTGGCTCCCTTATGGATTACTTTTTTAATGTTGATTATTCAAAAATCCATAGTGTAGAAAATTTGTTCGGGTACTTGGTAATCTCTGGGTTAATTATTGGAACAAATTTTCAAAAATTTGTTCACATTTAAGTTATATTGGACTTCTTAAGTTAAATACTTTTCCTAATTGTTGCCAAAATGAGCATTGGCGATATTACCAACCTACTGCTGTTTCAGAGCTAAAACCCATCAGATGACAATACCATGATAAAAAAGTAATTTCTTCGGCCCAACATTAAATTGTCGAGCTTTTGTTAAAGGAATACTAGATCATAAGTAGTCTTTTAGATTGAAATATACGTTTACGCTAAGTAATTCTTTTATTCAAGACCAGATACTAGTTCGTTGAAAATTTTAAAAAGGTGTAGACTCACTAAAAAAACTTTACATTGAGATAAACTGCACTGACTTAAAAAAAAAATATGCTAGCAAGTTGTACAGATTAAATTTTTTTTAAAAAAATTCTAATAGGTATTCCAATTAGCTAATAATCATTGCAATTAAAAACAAGAAGAATCTTTATTTCACATTTCAAAACAAAGCAATGATACAAAACGTACAAATAATTGCATATTTAGGAAGGGAAATATATTCAATTCTCAATTCAATGTGTTAATTTATAATGTAGTCAGCAGTCAAGCATTTTAACCCAACATGCATGTTAAGAGATCAATATATATATTAACATACTATTTTTATAAACACTAAAAATATAGTTTGGAAAATGCATCCTTAAATTTACATATAGATTTAAGAGGGACGGCCATATTTTCAAAAACTACCTTTATCCAACAGATGGCGTTGTTTGCAACTCGGATGACATCAAAGCGATAATGCTTGTAAAAAGATAACCCGTCATTACTATAGCAATGGGGTGTGGTTAAGAAATGATTGACAGATATAGTCGGTTTCAGTACGCATGCGCACAGTTGCAGTAAAATAAACAAACTATTCAACTTTTAGAATTGCCGAGGAAATGGATG
>BMAV01021425.1:44636-60116 GCA_019973955.1 Trichonephila inaurata madagascariensis | reverse complement strand
AGTAAATGTAAACAGCCAAACATTTAAAAATCGCTAATGTAATTTGAAGAATATTAACTAGAATTAATTATAACCCAATATATAATTTTATACATTTTGCCAATACATAAATTAATGATTTCAAAATCATCAAAAGCAACATGGCTAGAAAACCAGATATCTATGTTGACTTGATAGTTTATTAAAGCCACAATCAGAAGCAACATTGGCAGACCAAGATTTTAAACCATGGTCACTAGAAACTTCACTATAAACCCAACACTCAGGTTGGTATTCATCACCTCCTCGCTCAACTTCCATACCCAGCTAAAACAAGGACTTCAAGATGACTACCTCAAGGATTTGAAACATAAATCCTTCTACATGACAAAGACTCTTCAGCCATATCAGAATTCAAACACACAGCACGAGGCCATAACCAATCTTTAAAAATTTAAAATATTTCAGTGTTTAACAAATATACTACCCAAATAAGAAATGCCTTCCTTGGAAAACTGAAATAAATTTGTTCAAGTCAATAAATTAATTTTCTTATTCAGCTAGTAAATTCAATCAAGAAAGTTGAAAAAGAGAAAATATATTTTTTATTAAATCCGTAGAATTTACAAAAACCAAGTAGTTATAGTAGCAATAATCACATTTTAAACACATTTTACATACAAGACTCTTTATAAATTAATATGCGTTTAATAGAATTGAATATTCTATTACTAAAAAATGAGTACAAATAAACAATTTGAATGCTACAATTTTACTCCACACAAAAACAAAAAAGGTACACAAGAAATGCATATTTTTTAAAAAGGTAAAAAATTCCTTTTGATATTCTTAAAATTTTTTAAAATTAATAGTAATTCAGCCAATCAAGAGAAATTAAAAAGCTCACTTTCACAACAAATGATTCTAGCACTCACGTATCAAGAAAAACAAACCATATAGGAAAAATTTAAATGTAAAAAAGGCAGTTATAGAATAGAGCAGGGATGGCCAACCCATGGCCTGCCTTGAATTATTTTGTGGCCCGAGAGATTCATAACCTTCAACAACTTCCATTGATGAAAGAATTAAAAAACTTAAAATATATCAGTTACATCAAACACTCAAAAGAAATAAGCAAATTTGCAGCTACCTCTTTGAGAGCATTTCACTAATTTAAAACAAATACAAAAAAATATATTCCTTTCTCCTTTCATGTTGATGCTTAATTGGTCTCAAAAATCTCCAAATGGAAGCTATCGACTTAAAATGCGATAATGAATTTAAACACATTTTTGAAATATGTGAATCAAAAGTAGTTTTATAACACTTATGTCACACAAGAAAAACTTTCCAAATTTGAGAGATCTGGCACAAAAGTTACTAGTGCTTTTGGGTCAACTTAAACCTGCAAATAGTTTTGAAAATGAAATTAATCAAACATAAATTGTAAGCAAATTCAACAGATGAAAACCTGCAACATCAATTACAATGTCCAAATACACACATCAAGATAGTCTTGTAAAAACTAAGTGAAAGAGAATTAAGAAACAAATATCTCACTTATTAAATAATTCATTAATATCGTATTAAGTTTGTATCCATGCAAAATAATGAAAATAATTTGTTTTAAATCTTTACTTCAATAAATATTTGTAAATGATCCACAAATCTAATATAAAGAGTTATTTATTATATATATATATGTATGCCCCCAGGGGATTATAATGTTCTTCCAAAGAGGCCTGCAAGGTCATTTGGGTTGGACACACTGGTATAGAATTTAATAATTGGATCTCCAATTAAGACAGGTATAAATATTTTTACATTTTAAGTACATTTCATTGAAAATTTTATATAAACACTATTAAGTACTTTTAAATTGTACTCAAAAGAAAAATTATAGCATGATTCAGTTTGAATCTTTGAGGATTAAAATGAAAGTAAAAAGGAAAGAGTTAAAATAACAAGAGTAAAAAGTAATAAACAACAAATTGTAATATACCCCTACCAAATAAACTATAAAACCAAAGATTTGTCTATTACCTTTCATCAAAATCAAACTTGAACAGGTGTTTAGTTTTTGAAGTTTGGTTCTGAGGTGGATTTCTTTTGTATTCTCGTTTTTTCTTGTGAGACTTTTTGAAACGAGTTTTTCTTTCTTTGGACTTCAAAGAACTTTCAGGCTCATTCTCTTTGGTTTTTTCAAGCACCTACAAGAATAAAATTAATGATATTTAAACAAGATTAAAAAATTATTATATACCAAATTAAAAAAATATATTTTTATCAGTTACATTTAACAATTACAAGACCCATAAGGCTAATTATATATTATATTTCACCTTCCACAATTCATGTTTCGGCAAAATGAATGCTTCAGATTTGTACCAAATATTTAAAACATGCACTAATTTTTAAATTAAAGATATGATTTGAGATCATTTCACCATTACTACTTACTTGATCCAAAATAAAGGATAGAGAGAATCTGCCCAGATGAACAATGCTTTGAAAAATGATATCACACAAAATAGACAAGTGGAAAAAAGTGAAGAATATTCCAAATATGAACTGTGTAGTATGCAAAAGTAAACTTCTTACCTATAAGAATATACTTAGAAATAAACTCTAGCAAAAGCCAATTTAATGAATTAAGTTTGAATCCTGTTTTTTACCCGAAATTTCAAGTTATCATTTTGAAAATAAAGTAAAAACTTAACTTTTGACTTTTCAGAATTTTTGATAATCACTAACACTATAAATAACTTTACTAAACAAATAAAAAATATCTATGTAACTTCAGTCATATATATTCATAAATTTCACAGATCAAGTTTTGCTTTAAATCAGAAGATTGTATAAATCCAATGAAAATATGAATTTCGAAACAAGAAGTACATATTTTCATTAATAATTTAGATACACATATACAAGTAAAAGAGACAGATTTAAAGATGACAAATTAAAATAACTTTCAAAATATACCATCTAAAAATTTCTATAAAAATACCAAAGTATAACATAAAAACCTTAAAAATTTATTTATATTTTACAGAGCAACACAATTTTTCTAATATACAATTTTACTTTTGGATAGTTTAATTTACAGTTTATAAATGCATGTTATAATATATTTTTTTTCCAGGTCAAACAAGAGTATTCTTACAAGTGTTAAAGGTTGACAGATTCAAAAATTTTATCCCCCTATTGCTTATTTCTGCCTTTGTGAGATTACCTATTTTGTGATAACACACTTGCCAGATATTAACAATAACAACTTATGTCAATCACTGAATAATTCCAGATAAATATTAATTTACCATTGTGATTAGGATTCAATTAATTGTTTATTAACATCACATTTCAAATCAAATTTCAAGCATTTGGCATTGAATGTCCTTAATTTTGACCCACAATCAAGCAACAAGGATGACACTCAAGATGGCATATCTAGCGATGAAAAAAATAATTACAAAATTATGTTTCACATAGACATTGTCTTTTACAAGATCCTAGAATGAATCACTTCTTATGAAAGAAAATTATTTTGGAGTTAAAACAGAATTCCAAAATTAATTTTGGCAACAAGCTGTTGACTTTGGCAGGGGTGCTTATTTGGGTAAAATTCTAGAACAGCACACTGCTGTTTTTGGCGACAAAAGTTTCTTGCCAAATGGCGCCAAGAAAGAAACCGCATTTTTCAAAATCACGTCAGAGACACAAACAAGAGAGAAAAACGTGGTTTTTCAAAAAGCGTCAAGAGATGAAAAATGTCGAAAAAAACCCAGTTTCTAAAACGGACATCAAAGGAAACATCAAATCAAAAGAAATTAAATGCAAACTGTTTCCGATTTTCGGACATCCTTACCAAGATTCTATCAATCCTTCATTCATATAAAAAAAACAATCATTACTTTACCTTTTAATCAGAAGAAAATCCATTCATCATGTTTTTACAAAGAAAGCGCAATTTCTAAAACTGCTTCTACAAGAAAAACTCAAAAATAGTCGCTTCTAAAACGCAACAGTTGGGGAATCTGATGTGAATGCTTTAGGCTGATGAAATAACGATCTCACTTTCTCAAATTATTTTCATATTTCGGACAATCGTACTAAATTATTTTCAATCATTCATACAGCACAATCATTTCTTTCTTACCACTTTCATTCAAAAGGTAAAATATCCATTCATCGAGCTTCAAAAATGAAAAACGTGGTAAAACGAAAACGGTGGTCGTCCCACATGCAGAAGCAAGCAAGGTCAGGAATGGAAATGACCACTGTCTAAATGTGTGCCCGACCGGTTTTAGGGTTACCATTTTACTTAGCCTAAATCTGGTCAATTTGGCAGGGTTGTCAAGAAGTATGCCCTCCCAAGATCCATCCCTTATTTGATCCACCGTCCTACCCGTCTACAGCTATGCTGTTCATGCCTTAGACGACACAGATGAAAGGAATCCCTATTCTTATCCTTTGTTGTTTGCAACTCTCAGAAAGATGCATCAAGTTTCAGATCCTGCGATATAAAAAAGACAACTTATCCAGTTTCCATAGTTCCTAATATTATTAAATTCCACAACAATGTAATTTGTAAACTGTAACATAAGTAACTCTTTAAACTCTGTGGTCATTATTCCATGACCAACCTGATAAAAGTAAAACTCTTGCTTTTAGATGCTTTGTGACCTTTTTGGTCCCAAACCCAATATAAACAATCAATATATGTGTTGAGGAATTTATTGATTGATTGAATATTAACGTCGCACTGTTCAGCTACACGAGGGCTTTTGGTGACGGACCACGTAATTTTGAACCATGGTAAAGTGACGTGGACGACACCTGAGCTGGCACCCCCCTCTCCTAACTACTACACCACACCAACAAGAGGACGTTTCAGCTCTCGACAGATTTAACGTGCATCGCTGCCCTACACGGCGGGTCTTTAGTGGTACTGGGCTCGAACTCGTGACAAGGCAAGCCACGATCCAATACCTATACCACTCTGCTACCGTGGCCGTTGAGGAATTTAAGTTAATATTTTAGTTACCTGTACATTAATCATATTTAATTTAAATTTTCTAGTAAATGAAAGAAAAAAACCTGCTTCATAATAATCTCCCCACACACAAAAATTTTTTACAAGATTAACCAAACAAAACTAAATTTTTTTATTTTGGGATGTATCCTTGTTGAGCTCCCCAATTTGATGACAATCTCTTGTATGGCCAGGAGAAAGTTGATCCCCCTCCCCCCATGATGTCTACATAAGAACAAGGAATGGCATGTAAAATTGAGCATGTAATATTTTACATTTCACAAGATATTGGTGTTTGGCAGGATTATGAATAAATTTATGTTTGAAAATTAATAAAAATGCCATGGTAGATTATGTTTTGCTTATTAGAAGTTCAAATGACAGCTGCAATGAATGAAAATGTCAAGAGTAAAAATAAAATACTTTCAAAATTATTGAAATATTTATAGTTTTAGCATAGATACTTAAATCTATCCTAAACTTGCATTTCCTTCATATCCTACTCCCTCTTTATGATTTGGAAAATATGTATTTTCCCATAATTTCAAAATCATGTGATCTCCTTTGGCATGATTAGGTAAAACTTTTTGGCACTAAAGAAATTAAATGGGAAGGGAGGGTCAAATAGGATTTTAAATTTAAAATAGCAAAACAGCAATTTTCCAGCAAACAGAACATTTTGTTCAATATTCACACACATAAAAGAACATTTAAAAAGTAATCATTCATAAGAATGAGAATCTAATTTAATAATTTAATCATTGTGTAAAAGTCTTTACTCTTGTCATTATAGGATGCAAAATAAAATTTAACAAGATACTAAGAAAAATTTTAAAATTTATCGCATTTTTCACTAATTATAAAGACAAATTTTAACTACTTGAAAATTTAAACAAAACATTTAATATCCATTTCAGAACATGCATTTGGGTACACAATTTTGATTTATACAGCCTTTATTAAAATAGTATGCATACAAGTTTTAGAGTTTACTACCTCCTAATAACAAAATCTATTAATTCCTTTTTAAAAAAAAAAATTGTTCAAAGAGAAGAAATTTTGTACAAACAGCCAAAACATGAAAAGTTATGCAAAATATTACACATCAAAACAGCATTTTAAGTATCGCTTCAAATTAAGATAAATATTACTAATTTAACATTTATACAATGTTGCAAAAATAGAATTTCAAGCCTTTTAACTTAAAAATTAATATGCAAGCAATACTTCTGCTAAGTTAGATTTAATAAGAATTTAAAAGAATGAGAATTAACAATAACCTTCGAAACTTGAATACATGAACAATTTACTTTATTTTATAAAAAATGTTTTATTTATGTTTACTAAATCTTACTAACAAGTTACTGTTTGTTTTAAAATCAAATTTGCTTAAGATCACATTATATAAATAATTTAGATTTTACCTATATTTCCCTCCTATTCCCCCCCCCCCATTTCTTTTACCCAATGGAACATTTTAAAATACAAAATTATGAAGTTGAAAGCTGGAATCTACTAAAACATACTGCAGTATTAAGATAAATTGTTTTAATGATTGTTTTTCTGTTTCTAGCAATTAACTTTAAACTATAGGTAGCTTCTGTATAAAGATTCAAATATATTTTTAGATGATTTTTAATTTTTCAACAAGTAGTAATGGCAGCCACTCCAAACTCATTACAGTTACGACAATACCAATGCACACAATTTCTAATATTTTCCAGAACTTTATTTTCTTTCATTTACAATACGGTACTTGCGTATTAGTATAACCACAGCAGAATTGGCACCATACAAGTAGTGCCATTTTCCAACTGATAGGTTCTCATACAAAACACCTTAGTATCTTTGTTTTGATATCAAGACACAGTATGGCATCAATTTTACTACTGCAATATGCAAAAACTGAAAAACTTCACTTTTTCAAAAAGAAGATTTTTGGTCAGGAAGGAGTTTATAGATAATCTACTTTTTTTTTGTTTACAATTGTATCATAATAAGATTCTTTTAAAATATATGTAGGGATACTGAACTCAGCAAACAATAAATGCACTACTTTGATAAAATTTGTATACTTGCGTATTATAGCAACAATCCCCCAACTCTATCAACTCACCAATTTGACAATCCTGATTTCCTATGTGTCATATGCACTGAATTGGCAACCAGGTGCTTTGTTTCATACAATGTCGCCAATAGGTTGCAATAATATGCAAGCACCAAAATTAGTCAAATTATGCTCTATTGTTATTCATGCATTAAACAACTTTTACACAGTATTTTAGATCAAGGGAAACATTTTTATTAATGAAATTGGATTAGAATTTTTTTTTCTTTACTATACACTTACAATATTGTACTCCTATAATATCCATTCATATATTCAGTTCTATATTTTATGGTATTTGAGCATTTTAAATGGTATGCATGCTTATTTCATCTTAATAAAAATAAAGAAGTTTTCTTTTGAAATTATTCTATTAGAAAATAAGACTATTTTAACAGTTTTAGCTTATATTTAACTAAAATTGAAAAAAAAAAATTCCAGCTTTCATTTTATTTTCTCAGAAAAGAAGAAAACACTTGGCGCAAGAAGTGGCCGATTCGACAAATCAACCAAGAAAACGTTTACAGCCTTTCAAAACTTTTTACAACCAAAAAATACCCAAGTAATTTTTAGGGCATACCTCTGTATTTGATTTATCTCACTCACAAGCAATGCAAGAATTATAGGTAATAAATTTTGAACCACAATCAGGAACAAGGACAACACCCTCCTGTACTTACGTATTATCACAACAATCACCAATTCCATTAATAACTTGGGAAGTTGGCAACCTCGATTTCTTATGTGTTGTACAAGCCAAATTCGCATTCATGTGCTTCGTTTCATATAACGTCACCAACAGGTTGTGATAATACGAAAGTACCCACCCCACTTTCCAAACTTCCATTCCGTATTGATGCAAGGATTTGGAAACCCAATGGATTTAATGGACATCATCCCCTTACAGGTCTACAGTGACACCAGGGCTCGACTTCACAACTCAACAAAGCCAGCAACAAATCTGTGTGATCAAGTCTAAGCATTTAAATCAATTTTGGATAGTAAATATATCACTGGTTACTAGATTTGAAAAAGGTAAGAAAATTATGTTACAGCTGTGTATCAGAATTTCTACAATATTAAATAATACAGTATTGTTATTTTCAACATAATTTGCTCCCATGTCAATCTAAGCTCTTTTTCTAGAAAATTTACTAACCTAGGATACAAACAAAATGGAAATTAGTATGCTATTTCATTTATATCGCAAATAATTTAGTAATTTTCAAACGATTCTACAAATTTATATAAAAGTAATGTGAAGAAAGTCCAAACCCATTATTTGATGTTTCAACTTATATTGATACATTAACATTTTATTCTCGAGATACATTATATTTTAAAAACATTAATCATGGCAACAGCATTCTTAGTTTTTGAACAATACTTTGATTTGCTACGGTAATAAAAAGTTAAACATCCTTTCATCACCTGTTGCAATTTCAACCAATTTGTCATTCCATCGAAAAACTCTGGTCTTACAATTGCTACACCATTTTCATGAGATGCTTTCCTTTTCTTGTGGCTCTTTTTCAAACTTTTAGGTTCAGAAGGAACTTCCATTAAAGAACCGCAAGCACACACTCATATAAATATATAAGTATAATATTCACATGCACCACGCGTTAAGAGAATTTTTAAACATATGAATAAAATCATCAGAGTTCACTTCATTTCAATTGTAAGCAAAAAGGGAGGGAGGGGGGATGATAACATTGCAATTCAAATAGATTTTTTATGACTTGAATTAACGGTAAAGAACAAAATCAAATTAAAAAATAAACTAATGATGCCCTATCTCACAAAAGATTTTCAGAAATATGAAAGAGATAAAAAGTAGTCCTTTAAAACTTTTTATGGGTACTCTATCCCATAAATAAGATGTTTATGTTTACAGGGTTTTCTTTTATTTTTCATAAAATATGCACATATGTTCCGAACATTTAATATTTACACAAGTACACGAAAGTTGAGTGACGTTTACTGTTGTTAAGATATGTTTAATACGGTCTTGATACTTGAGATTTTCGAACGTTATGACCGTAGTTGTGCATTTCGAATTTCATTCACAATTAATGTCCATTTCTTAAAAGGACTGATACGCGTTATTATCGTCAGTGTTCAAAGTTCTCGCATTTGTACGGAGAAAATGCTACAAGATCAAGTAACTTCTCGTACATTTGACATTATTTAAAAGATAGAAGTCAGCCAGGAGTCACATTTTACATTCAGTTGCTCCAGGTTATATGATCAAAAAATGGACGATACTTTTAAAAATACATATCGTAACGTAAAAATCTAAATGCTAGTGATAGTTATATTAACTTCATACTATGAAGAAACACAAGGGCTATTAGAGATGGATCTCGTAGTTTTGAGCCTCGGTCAAGTGACAAGGACGACACTTGACCTGGAATTACTGCTCCAAGTTACCAGACCTTGCTAACGGTATAACTTTGAGCCTCTAGAGATTTAACGTGCATCAGCCCCCTGTACCGGTGATTCTTCAGTGGTACCAGGGCTCGAACCCGTGACTCGTTGCCCACGGATTCAGGGCAATTACCCCTAGACTACTGTGAGAACACGAATGTTTAACGAATGTAAATTGTTATTTTAATGCATTGTGTG
Source organism: Trichonephila inaurata madagascariensis (assembly GCA_019973955.1). Lineage (NCBI taxonomy): Eukaryota > Metazoa > Arthropoda > Arachnida > Araneae > Nephilidae > Trichonephila > Trichonephila inaurata. Next base: position 50,367 of record BMAV01021425.1, on the reverse strand, counting down.
GTGATGATTTTCGAAATCACGTCAAAATAGTGCCTAATAGAGTTTTCAAGATAACGAAAGTTTCGATCGCTAATTTTGCGTACAAAAGAAGGGTAGCTAACATAAAAAAAAAACAAAAAACGTAATGCTCCGTTTAGTATCAAAAACTAAACGTAGACAGGTGGCACACGAAAATAAAATTCAATTTAACGTGGAAATGGTGGTTACCACACACACACACATTGCATAAATTCATATTAAATATAATAAGAGAAAAGTTACAATAAAACATTAACGTCAGGTAATGAAATATTTGACACCATCTACAAATTGCCAGCCGGGGGGCGTAGTTGGTTTGCCGCTGACCGTCTTTACCAAAGGTTGCGGGTTCGACCCCGGCTAAAATTGGTAGGTTTTCATGATGCAGAAAATCGACAGCTACCATGTCGCATGATTATGCGGCATGAAAAAGATCCATTGAGTGTCCGTTTGGTTTGAATATTCTCGGCAAAATAAAATTTTTAAGTACAAATTTCGCATCGGCAGAGCTCAGGTACCTGCCTCTGGGGAAGAAACTGGGCAATTGGTATTGCCTATATAGTGCCGCACTAAAAAGTGATACCAGCTCCTGGGAAATGTACTAGGTCTGCAAAGGTAGAATTACCAACACGCAGCCCCATTAGAGGAAAAAAATGTCTCCAAATTTGGTCATCTTTCCGCTACATATGTGACTGCGCATAAATACCGATCCAACATAAATAGCTATAGATCAGACCCTAGTTGAATCTCCTGATTTCGAGAAAAAAATTTGGAATAAATTTTGTTTTTATGCACGCTAACCTGCATGCTTAAGATTTAGCACAAGTTTGCCATTTTGAAAATCGCGGATTTTCCCTTGGCGCCCAAAAAATAATAATAATAAAATAAGGACATTACTAATATATGTATGATATTTTTACTGTTCAGAACAGTTTTATAACTGACAAAATTCATTTTTATTAAAAAGGAATTGTTTGTACTAAATATAATTTTCTACAAGTAAGTGCAACGACTTTCATTTGGATACTTTTCATGTATATGTGCCATAAAACCAAACACAGCAACACATTGAAGAAGCACCCCAGATTCTGTTTCGTCGTTCTGTTTTTGTAAGGAATGCATCTTTTCGGATATCATCAATGTCTGTGTTTGTAATAACCCGAAAAAGTAGTCGCCGACCCATTGCCCCTATAATTGATAAGTACATTTGGTTTGGGGCACTGAAATTTTGAAATTTATAGGTCGAAAAATTCTCCTTCATATCGAAGAAATATTAACAATTTCTTTAATGAATACTAATAGTTATCTAATTTTTTATGTACCTTCTAAAATCATTAGTAATCTCTACCTAAATCTGTGCTTATTGTGGTGAAAATGTGGTTTATATAACCCTACCATTATCTGGATTTTGTAAACCGCCACATCACACAGCGCGCGTTTTCATTAAGTTTCTTTAAGACTAAGTTAATTTAATGTAGAAATTCGCAGAATAACTATGAGATTGAAAATTGGGTCGCCAAAATTGAAAGTTTGAGAAGCACTGATGTAATGTGAACTACAGCATTTTTCTATCGTTATTTCCACTCAGTTTTATTCATTGATAATAGTTGTTACACTAGTAGTTAAAATAATTTGTTTGTACTAACGATTAGCAACAATGGCAAGTAGCGAATTTATGCACAAAAAGATTTCTAATGAATTTATAACACTTGTATCCTGGAAATTCATTCAATTTTATCCAAATAAAAAAAATTTAAAAAATCAGGAGATTTTTGCAAAATAGGAAACTCACTATTTCAAAATAAATTCCTACTTGACATCAAGAGAGCTTTTATAAGAGAAAAGGAATTTTTATTTGTATAATGTAGAAAATGAAGTTACGCACTTATTTTTAATGAGACCGATTGATTAATATTTTATTAACTTCGCATTTTGAAGCTACATAAAGGCTATAATTTATGAGATAAATACCTTTAAAAGCATGGTTCCTTTTTTTAAAGAATAAATATAAGGGAAAAGATCAATGAGTATTTCTTTTCTCATTGCTATCTATATTATATTTTTGCTATTTATTGCTAATTAAAGCATTTTAATGATTTTTTTTATAACTTTTTGTATTGAATAATAAGTGTGCTGTGTGAGGAGATTAGTGTAGTAGAAATAAAATAAATAATTTCCAATAAAATAAATGTTTTGCGCCACAACTGATAATAAACACATGATTGATCACAACTGGAAAATAAATGTTTTTATTTAATTAAGAATTTTTGACTAATTTGTTTAAATTTAATCTACTCATTAATCTCTCAATCAGACACATCGACGGACAGCAAAGGTTATAAGTGACAAACTTCTTAATTTTGAACCACGGTCAAATGATAAGGATGATACCTGCACTGATAGCACACACCACATATCAGTGTGAGAACTTTAATTTCCATTACATTCTACCCCTCTGTAAGGTGGATACCCCAAGATTTAAAAGAACAACTTGACAAAAAGAACATCGGCCACGAACAAACGCCGCTGACCATTCTGCTACAGTGGCCACACACCTCGCCATCGAAAGAACTTTGAGCATCGGAAGATTTTATGCGCATCACTCCCTCTATGTGGCAGGTTCTTTAGTAGTATCAAGACTTAGAGCCGTGGGTGAGATAAAAGTAAATACAAATAGAAATAAAACGATCTTTTGGAACCCGAGGGGGAAAAAAGGTATCTGATTAAACCCTATATATATCATATAGTTTCTTTTATTATCAAATATATAACGTGTGAAGTTGAGTACTATCATTCGTAGCTTAAGAGGGGCAAAGGTAGTCACGCCACTGCCTCCGCCGCACCTCTCTCTAAATCAAAGATCGGAATTTGATTTCATTGTCTATTAATAACGTAATTTGAAGCTATACTAGGGCTTTTGGTGACAAGTCCTTCAAGTGACAAGTCCTAAACTGGGAACACTATGTCCAAATTTCCAAATCGCTCCATCGTAAGAACTTTGAACCTAGATAGGTTTCAATGTTCATCAGCTGCTCTACACATGGTGAGATTTCAATGACATTGAGGCTCGAATTCACAACTCGATAACACCGGCCACATGTTCGCGACCATGACCTTTCGGCTACCATGGCTATTCAAGGATCGGGCACAGTTATTGATTTAGGTATCTTTAAAATCATACTACTTAGCCACATAATATCAGAGTTCTAAACTATTTGAACCGTAATTTTTCATGGTGATTTTTTATTTAAAATTTAACACTGCTTAATTAAAAATCTAAAGTATTTAACCCCCAATTGGAAAATTTTTTAATTTATTCAAAAAATATAAATCACCTCCAATTACTTAATTCTATCCAACAATGAGAATACTGAGATAGCCATTGGTCACAACTCACTCAAAATTTACCACGTTTTTCGTGGCCGCGGTAGCCGAGTGGTATAGGTATCGGACCGTGGCTTGGCTTGTCACGAGTTCGAGCCCAGTACCACTGAAGACCCGCCGTGTAGGGCAGCGATGCACGTTAAATCTGTCGAGAGCTGAAACGTCCTCCCGTTGGGTGGCTCAGGTGTCGTCCACGTCACTTGACCCTGGTTCAAAATTACGTGGTCCGTCGCCAAAAGCCCTCGTGTTGCTGAACAGTGCAACGTTAATATTCAATCAACCACGTTTTTCGTTGAGTCTTCAAAACCTTAATTTAAAAATTCTCACAACAGATATTAAAATTTTTCAAAGCAGAGCCATGTGTGGAAAATTCAGCGAAGGCTTAGGGACCAGGGCTTCGAACCGTAATATTTTTCTTTCCGATTCAACTAAAAAAATATATCTGTTCAGTTCCGGTTTTCGTTCCGACAAAAATAACAGTTTTTGTTTCAGCTCCGAATAAATAGTTTTATTTTATGTATATACTTATTTGTACTAAAAGTATAATTCTATCAAACAAAAAATGTAATTCTATCAAAATTTAGAAGAGTTTATTCTTTTTTTAACTGGTACACTATGCGAATTGATGCAATTAATCAGCTTGTAAGATACGAGTGGTGAGCTTTGGCATCGTTATCCATAGTCAAAATCGCATTTGGCAACTAGATTCATGATTCTGGTTAGTCTGTGTAAACTGTCTATATAAAAATCCATGGATGATCACATGCTGAGATGAGAAAAATGTAACTCAGACTGATATTCGTCTTAAAAATTCTTCTCTACTTCTAGTTCATTTAACTGAATTAAATCTGTTTTCTACGAGTAGTTTCACGGGAAATTGAAACAGAAAAGTACTAGTGAACATCAAAACAGGAAATCGAGAAGTAATGTACATATAATGATGATAATTACTCGTATATGGTTGATGTAATATTAGAAAATTAATATAAGTTGGTAACAGAAACAAAATGACAGAAGATATATCGAACCGAAATAAACTATATTCTTTTCGGTTTTGTGAGTTTCAGTTTTTGTACCCACCAAAATAACGATTTTTCCCGGCTTTCGGTTTTTGGTTCAGATTCGGTCCGAAGTCCTGGTAGACACCTTTGTTATTCTTCTGAATTCCACATTCTCATTCGTGAGATTTCCACAGACATATTAAATACTTCTGACTGACTTAGTGGGAGTAGCACAATGAGCCTATCATCTAAGGCAGTGTTTCTCAAACTGTGGGGCGCGCCCCCCTGGGGGGCGCGAGCATATCGAAAATAAAAGATTAAAAAAAATTTATTTACTCTGGAATGAAGTAAAACAAAATACTTTCTGACATAATAAAAAAATACACATTTACATTGATATAATTTATATATATCATCTGCGATATTACGTCATAAAAAATAAAAGCTTCTACTTCAAAACCTCATTAGCTATCTTTTTGATACTATAACCAAATATATATAAAAACCATTTTATTTGATTTGCTGTAATCCCATGATGAGAGATTTTTTTATAAACGTTTTCTTTTCAAATTTAAAATATTACTCTTTCAGAGAAAAAACAAAACCCAGACACATAATCAAAAAAATTTTAGGGAGATAAAAACTTCATCACTGTTATATTATTGAAATATTGTACATTAGCTGTAGGCAGCAGAATGTATTTGCTGCGGTTTGACCTTCGAACTTACTTGTACGGTTAGTTACATCCCTGCTCTTATGTATTTGTTTTTTCATTTAGGGAGTTTGCAAATAAACTATTTCTGCTGCGCTTTTTTTCCTTGTAAAATATTTTTATGATTTTTGGAAAAGCACAGAGAGCATTTTGAAGGATTACTTGGCCAAGATTTATTTTTTATGAGTATTCCCAAACATATAAAGCATAATGAAAAACGTTTAACACAATTTTTTTAGAACATCCATATAGTATTAAATACACTTTTAATCCGGGAGCGGTCACGCCGAGCACAGAGTGCACGAAATCGGTAATTCTGGCAAAACTGTTTAATTGTTACCAATGGCCCTGACACTATCTTCCTGTTTGGCAATCTTAACGTAAACTAAAATATATTTGTCACATATCTCCCTCTTTTTTGGGAGTGACAAACGTTTTTTTACAATCTTAAGGTACTTGTTTTGACTGAGTTCCCGGTGCGATTACTTTTTTTTCCAAAATATTTTTTGTGTTCATGCTACACCCCCCCCTCCCCTATGAATAACTTAGTGACTTCGATTGCCTTGTTGTACGACTTATTGTGGTTTGGTAAATGAGCATGATGAGCAGGTAAATG
>BMAV01021425.1:22938-37848 GCA_019973955.1 Trichonephila inaurata madagascariensis | reverse complement strand
TATATATATATAGTACGTAAAATTTACTTAAGTATTTGTTATTAATAGTTTATTTTATTAAGTAAGTATTTTATTTATTTAATAATTAATTTTTTACTGTCCCCTCCCCCCGAAAATCGACACAATCAAAAAAATATGTTGGGCGACGTATTGGAGCAATGTAGAAGAACGGTATACTTTTGATTCTGAACCGCCCCCTTGAAAAATTCCTGTGTTCCTAACTGTTCCTAATGGTTACTGAATTCAAAATTAAGAATTCGTAAATTATATATATAATCTAGCATATTAATTCTTAAGAGGACCCAATACCCTAAAAATGACCAACATGCAGTTTTTTTTTAAAAAAAATATTTAGTCATATTTTTTGCATTATTATCTTTGGATCGATGTATCACTTACGTATGTAGAAAAAGTAAAAGCAGGAAAAACTTCATTTCAAAAACGTAAGCAAACAAATTAGGCAATTCGACCACGTTCCCTTTTTGGATAAAAAAACTAAATAAATCTTTTTGATAGAAAGCTATTTTAAAAAGTGAATAACTATAAAAAAAGATGTGCTATATACAAAGCAGGATATTTATGAGGCATTACAATAACGCAATTTTTTTTTCTTTGGGAAATGCTTGCATGTAAAATTTTTGAGAATTAAGACATTTTATATTAATAATTTCCTAATTTCAGTTCTTGTTCATCATATATTTTCCACACACGTATAATATTTCAATATTATGTGAAGAAAAAAACTAAAATTTCTGTTATGACTGAAAAAAAGTTTTTTTTTAAAACTTTTCCTTGAATTTTCTTGTGCAATTAATACTCTCTTAAAATTGATCATTTATAAAAAAATATGAGTTGAAATGACATTAAAATGCAATTCTTTTAAAGAAAAATATATAGCTGTCTTAAAGTGGTGTCTTAAGTTTATTTAAGCTTATAATTAATATTTCAGAATTCTAAGCCTTAAAAACTGTTTTTTTTCGATACATTAGTGCATTCAAAATGCTGTTCCTTCCACAATTATTTACCAATCACTTCAGTTTTTTTTCTGTGTGTTATATATAATACACATGTAACAGTATACTGAATACCCTTTTTTAAAAAAAATTTAATGTAGGAGATATTGTCTTTTTCGTTGAAACATTTTTTTCCCCTCCATAAATAATTAAGTTAGTTATTGTAAAATCAATCCCTCAAGTTGTTTAAAATATTTTTAAGAATATTAAAAAAAATTTTAGGTAAAAAATTACTAAATACAAAAGGAGTAAAATTTAAAATACATTTAAAATTTTAAAATTGTGTGAATAATATGTGAAAAATTTCATCTCGTATCATTTTCTTGAATAGAAACATTAACTGAAATTCTAAAATATATTTTTTAAATACGTAAATAAAAGAAAGTTGTTCAAAGGGTACAGTATCCTCTTAAGTTCAGCCTTTTTAAAATTTTCATCTTTAAAAATAGTTTTGCTCCTTTTCACTAGATGTCGCCACGAGCGTAACTAAACAGCACTTTGAATCACGAATATGCCCGCTGAATGGAAGGGGGAACAGTAGAGGCAGACAAACGGTCTGCACGCACAGCTGTTCTGACTCACGGATTGGACAGCCAACAGGAAGAGTAGGGCTCTTCCAATACACACGCATATGGGATTCCCTGTGTGCTTTTTCTCTCGGATCGCATGGATTTAACCTCTTCAATTAGTGTGTTTCGTGAATTTTGACAGAGGCATTACAATAAAAAAAGGTGAGATTCCTTTGCTTCATATATTTTAGTCTTAAGAATACTTCTTTTAGATTTTGCGGGGAAAAAACATTCTAAGAACGATTTAAAAATTTTTGTTATCTTTGTTCTTCGATAAGCAAAAAGAAACTTTGTTTGGAAACTGTATGTAATGTGTTGTAAAATTATATTTTTTGGAATTCTTTCAGCTAAGAAATGTAAGTTTTGGAATATTTTTGATTTTTAAGAGTGTGAAGAGTGTTTGGTTTATATGAAAATTCTGGCATACGTTTTATTATTATTTTTTTTATTATCTCGCTCTAACAAAAAAAAAAAAAAAAAAAAACTAATTCTTTTTCTTGACCAAGACCCATTTTTAAAATTTTAGTTGTAAACAGTTTGAGTATGTATGAAAAAATGATTTTACGTTTGGAAGTAGAGAGCTGGAAATAGTTTTTCTCACTATTGTCTTTTGTTATTTTTGCAAACACGTGCAGTTTTGTTCTAACATTTTAGAAAGTACAACAGAAAAATCTTGCTGGTTCTCATGTAATACATATTTTCCTATAGCAATTACTAAAAATTAATTAGACATTTTGTTCCATTTTTAACACTTGGAGTGGATATCCATCAGGTTTATGAGTAAATTTTTTTGAGTGTAGATTAATTCCTGCATCCATATGTTTATTATGGTATTTTAGTGAGTTTTCGAATTCTCCATGTTTTTCATCCAACGTTTACACTAATAAAAAACTGGAATTATCCAGCTTGCATATAATAAACATCATACATCATTTTAATGATGAAAAGTGATTCAAAGTGTCTTCTAATTCATTGCGATTTCGTAGGTTCTTACGAATGTTTTAAAAAAAAAAGAAAATATTGTAACTGAATTTTTTTTTTGGAAAAAAATTCCTCAAACTGATTTTTTAATCCAATTTTTTACTTTTTTATTATAAAATGTACTTCAGTTGATGGTTGCGATTTATATTACATAGAAAGTGATAATTTAAAATATAAATTGTATAATACTACATTGGATTCAAATATATTACCGTGCAAAATTTAACATTTAAGATTGTACAGTTTGAATATAATTTTGTTGGGCTAATTTCTAGAATATTACTTTTTCTATCAACGGGACAATATTTCATTATAGAGTGTGTGAAAGATCTATTAAAATTTTCACTTTGCTTCCCTTACAAATTGTCCTAATTTTTAATAATTCATCATACCCTAGTTACATTAATTTTAGAATTGTATAAAATATAGCAAATATATATATATATAAAGGATTTTCGTCACATTTAAGATTCGTGTTTGAAAGTAATGTTTTTGGAAATGCGGCATAATCATATATTTATAAAATTAGGAATCTTACTGATTTTACGTTTGAACTAAAAATAAATTTTTTTGCTATTCGTTTTCGATGTCTATATTTTACTTAATTATCAAAGTTACATATTGATAATTTATAAGAACCTATAATTTATTCAAATAATAAATATAAAGTATTATTTCTGAGTTCGATTTATTTTAGTGCATCTAAGCGGAGATGAAAGAAACAAAGAAAAGTCAAAGTAATTTCGAAAAAGAGTATTGGAAGTGCCGATTTTGTGAAGGGAAGGGAAAGTTTATATGAAAGTGGAGAAAGCCCGTGCAACACCGGGCCATACAGCTAGTTTTACTATTAAATTAGCACCCATTTTCTCATACTTAAGTTATTTAAATAATAAATACATGTATTGAAGACTAGTAAATATAAAAAATCTGTATGTAATGTTTTTTGTAAAAAAGGTGGATATCAATTTATATTCAATTATACCTTATTTGCTAAAAGTCGATATAAAAGAAATTCTGTAAACCCTAGATTCCTGTGTTGAGAGGTGTAGTTTATAAAAAAAATAAAAATAAATTAACCTTTTTTTTCCCTTTCAAACTATTTGATGGATTGCGTGGATTTAAAATTTATTTCAAATTAATGAGTTTTAAATTGGCAACACTGCGAATAATATTTCATTTAAATAGAAAAACTGAAAGCTGCTGTACATTCGAAATTGCCGACCGCTCGAGTAATTATTCACTTTTTTAAAATGGCAACACACATCAAGCAACGTGAGAATGATAAATGAATATAAACGTTCGTAAAAGAGAAAATGCTTCGTAATAAATTCATTCCGCTACATGGAAACGAGTAATTTATCTCTTCAGAATCAGTGACACATGCGAACGAAAGATACTGGTCTCCTGTTATTTCTGAAATGAATCGATAGTGTTGAATATTTAATATTTTGTGGAAATAAACATCAAATTTAAACTTGATACATATTATTAATTTAATTGCAGCCAATATGTAGAGGAAATAAATTGGAAAAGGTGACAGCTTGTTTTTTGTTAGTTTCAGACATGTCAGTATTTAAAACTTAAGGTACTACTGAGAGAGTAATTTTCTTTGGTAAACAAGTTTTTTATTTTAAAATGACAGAAAAAATATATTTTAACCATTTTGTTATCAGTTTGCCTATGAATGATTAGCTGTCACGTCAAATAGGAAGGTTAGAAGAATATTCGGTCACTTAACAAAAAGGCGTGGGAGTAGCTACCGCCGTATCAATGATAAGGGGCCTCCAAGCTACGGGGGCCCCAACATGTGTAACTACAATCCGACTAACAGGGCACCCATATCTAAAAAAAGACCCGGAAAAATTTTGATACAGGGCCCCCTCAGAGCTAGCTATTCCAGTGCAGAAAGATCACAGAGAGGTCAATTTTCACTGCAGATCTGCCGCGTAAAGAACTGATGCATATCAAAACTTTCCAGCCTTAAACAAGCAAATATGTGGAGAGCCAGCTCAGGTCATCATCTGGTTTCGAGGCGTGTTTGCGTATAGTTGGCATGGTAGGGCACCAGATGGAACACCCCAAGCTTTGGTTGCTCTAAGTGATGTGCACAGTGCGAAATCAATCACTATAAATTGCATTCCCTTTAATAATTTTCTTGAAGAACAGAATTCAGTTTTTGTAATCTTGCATCCCTAAAACGAGAGTTATAGTTCCCTTCAGATTCATCCCCGTTTTACTTAACATCTCTAAACTGTGCATCTTGGTTGTCCTTTGTGCATTATCCGTATAGTTAATAATACTAAAGCGTTAGGGCTCTATGTACCGGATTATATATGTTGATTTTTTTCAGTCAAATATTCTGGAATGTAGATTATAAAAAGCTGGGGGTAATATTAATTTGTGATTCAAGTGTCACCTACCCATGCATTATATTTACTAACAGGGATATGTTGCTTTTTTTTTTCCACACAAATTGCTTAAGTCTAGGTCTGTTGAAACTAATTGCAATCGCATTACATATTCTGTGTTTAATTTGTTTTTATACTTTGTTTTTGTAGTCACTTACGCGTTGAGAAATAAATTTCACTTAAACACACAATGTTTTGAAAGGCATTGAAATGTTTATAGCTTTGGGAGAAATCCGGTGTACTTTGCATGAATTTCTAATCTAAAATTTTGTTAAGATCCATTAGAAAACTATTTAGTTTTGCAAGACGTTGTGCTGACTAATGAGTATAAAATTATCTCGTGGAACCCGACATAGTAAATAATAGAATAATCACAATCTAATAGGAAGTATATGTATAAAGCAGTGCTTCTCAAACTGTGGGGTGCGCCCCCCTAGTGGGGCGTGATAACACTAGAAGGGGGGCGCGAGCATATTGAAAAGTCAAAAACAAAAGGTTATTTCAAAAATTTATTAATTTTTTTTAAAGTAAACCAAACAAAATACATTCTGTCTTAATGAAAAAAAAATACATTTACACTCGTATAATACATTTACAAAAGTATCAGTACTGCAAAATGAACTTTATAATTATCTTAACAATAATAAGTTAAAAATAAGTTAAATAATTACCAGTGACCGCACCGGTTAGTCATATATAAAATCATAAGCAAAAATTAACACTTATCTGGATCATTTTTTTTTCTACGGCTTATAATTAATTCCTTAACTGCAGATTAAATGTTACGCGATTCACTCCCCAATGCCACCGTTTTACGCAAATGAACGCATATGTGATGTATATGTGGGGGGAGGAAGAAAAAAGGGGAAATAAGAAAATTCTCTGAAATAATCCTTCTCAAACAGTGTTAAGGTCATTTTATTGCATTCCAAAGACTTCGGAATAATTTTGTGGATAGTAGTGAACATATTTCGGAAAGACGTATCTATACGTCAGGTGCAATTTACGCACTGGCTGAGCGATACCTTTATATACGCTGGTGGCGAAGAGGTTAAAGTCGTATTGTAGCTTTGGCGTCAAAATATCGTATTATCGAATTCAATACATAATTATTGTATGGAGGGTGGCGCGATGAAAATTGTGATTGAATATTGGGTCACAAGTATTGAAAGTTTGAGGAGCACTGGTATAAAGATAAAACGTTTTATATAATATTCTTTTATTATAATAAATGTTTAAAATGTTGCGAAATAAAGTTATTATAAATAAATATATAGAATTTTCAATTTTAACGAATAGGATGAGTTTTAGATACTTGTGTAACCGCGCGTACAAACTTCACAGAGTACTTTAATCCCTTTTACATGCATATTTATTTCTTCTCAATTTTTTTTTTTATTGTGACTCGTGGATTACCTGGGTATGCTTTGTGGAACCCCAGGGTTCGGTGGAATACAGTTTGAAGGCCACTGCTATATACTGTTTACTTTTAAAGATCTCAGATAGGTTGTACTTAGGCCACCATGACCTCAAAATCGTTTTCATAAAGTGCGAACAACCCTCTGTACGGCATGTTAAAGATCCCTAGAGATCCTATTAAGCTTGGGTGCTATCGGCCAAATTAAACATTCCTTGTTCAGGTTCGCATCCTTGGAGCTCAGGTACCTCCCATTGGGGGAGGGCTGCGGCAGCCCAGTGGTCAAGGTATCGGATCAGGGCAGGCATGTCATGAGTTCGAGGCCAGTGTAGGGCAGCGATGCTCGTTAAATCCGTCGTGAGCTGAAACGTCCTCCCGTTGGTGTGGTGTGGTAGTTAGGAGAGGAGGGGGTGCCAGCTCAGGTGTCGTCCTCGTCACTTGACCATGGTTCAAAATTACGTGGTGCGTCGCTAAAAGCCCTCGTGTACTGAACAGTGCGACGCTAATATTCACTCACTCACTCGCCTCCCATTGGGGAGGAAAGTGAGCGTCAAAATTATTTGCGGTAATTGGTATACTACCTATATGGTGCCGCATTAAAAAGTGATCGCAGCTTCCGGGGAACGTACTAGGTCTGCAATGGTAAATATAAATCCGCAGCCCCATTGAAAAAAAAATAAACACATCAAATCGACTTCCGCGATCGAAAGGAAATAGATAATTTGTACTAAATCAATCATATTTTGGGAGAATGAATTCCTTCCTCTATTGGAGGCATTCCAACGGGAGGGGGGGGGGGTACGCGCATCAATAATACCGATCTGATGAGCGAAATGATAAATTGTCAGAGGAGGCTCGACTCCGTGAGGCGTCGCGAAGTTCACGTTTTCTCTGGCGTGACACAGGAGCGGTTGATACGCCAGAATAAATGAAAATATACAATGTACGTGCTGTCCAGAATAGGTTTTTAATAGCTTGTGATTATATATTCCTAAACGTCATGCAACTTGGATTTTATCTCTATCAATAACTGTTTTCGAAAGGAACGAACGCCGGTAGAAGAAACCAAATAAAACTTTCTATTGCTTTGAAAAAAGATTGCAATGGAGATAAAAACGACATTAAGTGGGATGATACTAAATCTCATTTGGAAAATACAATACATCTATGTACCTTAAAATCCGGTGTATATCGCGCACTTTTAACACAAAAAATAAAATCAAAATTCAAGGGTGCGCATAATATGCCGGGTATTATCACGAGTTCGAGCCCAGTACCACTAAAGACCCGACGTGTAGGGCAGCGAGGCACGCTAAATCTGTCGAGAGCTGAAACTTCCTCCCGTTGGTGTGGTGTGGTGCGGTAGTTAGGAGAGGGGGTGCCAGCTCAGGTGTCGTCCACGTCACTTGACCATGGTTCAAAATTACGTGGTCCGTCCCCAAAAAGCCCTCGTGTAGCTGAACAGTGTGACGTTAATAATCACTCATTCATTCAATACGCCGGGTATGAAAACGAGAACTCTTAAAAATAAGAAAAAGAGGAAAGCATAAAAAAAGTTTGACTACTACATAAATCGAATTATGTTTATTTGAAAGAAATGACATTCCTTATGAACTTAAAGGGTTGTAATCCTAGAAATAATACTATTTTTTTCTAAAGAGTGGGGGATAATACCTTGAATAAATGGCTTCAAAACATAACAGCATTGCATACGTACATTTCAGGATTCTTTGTAAAAAGTTGGTGCGCGTTATACGGCAAATATACCTAAAAATCAAAAAATGCAGCTTTGAAAGTATAGGTGCGCGTTACATGCCGGTGCGCGCTGTACAACGGATTTTACGGTAAATACCGTCTATTTGCCCATGGTTTGAACAAACTATCAAATTATGTTTGGCTGTTTTCGAATATTGAAGGACAATTGAATTTTTTTGATACAGCTATTCATTAGATGCTTTCTCATGAATTTGGTTATGTATTATTATTTTTTTTGTCTAAGATAAATATAATATATGGTATTGTAAAAACTTATCACGTTTTTACTTTTTCGAATTTATTGATAAGAAATAGCCCTTAGAAGTGTGAGTTCTTATTACCGTTGCCTATTTTAAAGTAACACGTAAGGCCCGCGGTAGCCTAGTGGTTGTGGTCACGAATTTGTAGCTGGCATGTCAAGAGTTCGAATCCTAGGGCCACTAAAGACCCGTCGTGTGGAGGGACTGATGCATGTTAAATCTGTCGAGGTCAATGCCCTCCCATTGCTGTGGTGGGGAAATCGGGTGAAAGGGGTGCCAGGAGGTTCGTCACCAGTTTTCCTCGTGTTGTTTTATAGGGCGACATTAGTATAACTCTCATTTACATCCCTGTCATTTGACCGTAATTCTGCCCCTTGGTGTGATGTGGAAGTTATAGGAGAAAGATATAACAGCTCAGGTGCCGTCTTCGACCTTGGTTCAAAATTATGAAGTCTGTCCCCAGTAGCCCTCGTGGGGCTTTGCAGTGCGACGTTAATATTCACTCACTTATTCACTTGACCGTAACTCAACGGTCACGCTAGTCGAGTGGTTATGATCACCCTCTTGTGTTCACCGTAGTTCCTTTTGAATCGTATCTTTGAGTTTTGATACCACAAAAAGACTCCCCCGTTTTTGTTGAAGGTCTAAGTTCTAAGTCCTCACGTTGTCAGGGTGGGGAAGTTTGGAGAGGAGTCAATTAAGGCGACGTTCTCGTTACTTTACCAAGCTCCGTATAGCCTGGATGTTGCTTCAGAAAGTGATGTTAATTAATAATTTAATGTGATCATGGCCATTTCAAGCAATGTGTAAAAGAATAAATCTAGGAGTTTAATTGAATAATGCGATGTTTACTTGTTGAGCATTCACAGAAAAAATCTTTGCGACCCTGAAAATATATATAGGAGAAAGAGAAAATATTATATATTCCTCCACCCAGACCTCCGCATGCTGTTCCGGAATAGTTAAGCTTTTTTTTTTTAAATCAAACTCGTCCCAAGACTATTCTTTCGGTTGAAATATCGACCTGTCCTGTAAAGGTTAAGACACAGCCTTTTCCTCTAAGTTATCATGACCTAAATTCGATAAAAATTGTCTAGGATATGTAAAATTGAACGCATTATGCATCCTTTTTTCTACTGAAAGCTGAATAATTCCATTTAAAGCATTTGGAAATGTAATAATCACACACTTGTTGTCTCGTTAAAAAAAAATCATGCGAACGATAATGGAACCACCATATCCTTATCTCTATTGTCAACGAAATTCGTAACTCGGTAATTTCAATTTTGGAAATTTCCTTCTGTGAGGTACTTATTTTTTCCTATACGAATTTCATCATCGACAAAAAAGCGAATTTCACAACTCCATGTCTTTGTTTCTCTAATGATATGCAAATAAACAAGTTTCGATGAGCGACATCTACATTGTTTCTGGATTAATTATTTAAAGAAAGAGTTCTCTTATTGTAGTTTTATGCAAACAAATATTTTTTCACTTAAGGTTGTTTTTGGCGTATGCACAAGAGTGTGAACTTAACGCGGAGCACATTTTTGGACAGGAAAAATGCCACAATTTTTATAGAAATTTGTGTCATTGTGTAGCTCATGCATTTGTTTATAATATAGTGTTTTTAAAATTTCAAAATATTTCATGAATAATTAGTTTTTTTCTTTTAAAGCGCAAAGGGATAGCTCATTTAACATTACGGTAAAGGAGAAAAAATGCGAAACACATTTTATAAAATAAAAAATATGTCAAAATTAGGATAAGAATGAGTAATATGGCAAAATAAATGATTCTCTATACAGAATAGCGAAGCCAGAATATAATATTAATGTTCGAATACTTTTACATATGAAAAAATATTCCGAATTTTGGTCCTATTCTGTAACACATTAACCGAAAACAGCCTTCAAAATTGTTATTTCATCATTTCAAGATTCTAAATCCGCCGGTTGGGTTGCGTGGTTCGTTTGTCGCTGGCTTTGTTCGACCCCGGTCCAAGTCGGTGGATTTTCATGATACAGAAAATCGACAGCGTCCTTGTCGTATGATTATGTGGTATGTTAAATATCCCTAGAGCACCTATTTGGCTTATATGCTCTCGGCAAAATTAAAAATTCCTGATGCCGTTTCGCATCGTCAGATCTCAGGTACCATTCCTCTGGGGAGGAAACGGCGTCAAAAAATTACATCGTGGCGATTAGTATTCCATCTATATGGTGCCGCACTAAAAAGTGAGACAAACTCCTGAGAAATGTACTAGGCCTGCAAAGGTTAATACGAATCCGTAGTCCCATTAAAACAAAACATTCTAAATCCAGCTATAACACAGAGGTCGTGGTAGCCATGTGGACATGAATTCGTGGCTGGCATGGTTTCTGTCGAGTCTGGGATTCAAGTCCTGGTGCCACTATCGAGGTACAAAGTTCTCACGTCAAAATCGTCACCCACATGGTGCTCAAAGCTAAGGTTAACGATACGCATAAAAATCTAGCGCTTCTTCGCGATGAATTTCGTGGACCTCGATCTAATGTTACTGTTGATCAGATGGAATAAGTAACGACAACATTTTTTGGTTAGATACAAATATGTTAGATACAAAACTGCTGTGAGATTTTTAAAGTGGTTAACTGTTCATTAACTTGAGTGTATATACTTTGAATGTTTTTTAATTATTTTTTTCAAAGAACACTGAGCTTACTAATGTTAAAAGCAGAAATAATAATTAAAAAAAATTGGAATTTTAACTAGCTACCAAGAAATATTTTTAAATCATATTTAACCGTGATATAACTGTACAGTTTTACACGTGTGTAAACCTGCAGTACACAAAAATATAGGCTAATTATTTGTTTTAAATACAACAAAATAATGAATGAAATTTATTATTGAAAAGAGGGGACAAAAATCCTTAAGAGGGAATATCCAACTATTAAGTAAATTACTTATTGATGAATGAGAAAGTCTTGTATAATTTATCATCGATGAATGAAATGACGGTAAATAAGAGAACAGATGTATATCACAGTCTTTTTATTTATACAACTATTAAACTAATTATTACAATTTCTTAAATTATAAAAATAAAAATTTGTGCTGAATTATGTCAACATTTAATCACCATCATTTTTAGCGATTTTCTACAAATTTCTTAAGCTTAACTCGTAAGTTTTTTTGTCCCTGGAAAAAATCGCTAAAAATATATTTTATCATTAATCTCCGAAAAACTCTTTGTTTATTGTTTTGCATAATTTTTTTCCCTTTCTTTAGTTTAATTCGACTCGACCTCGATTAATACCTCGACTTACGCTACCCCGACTAACGCGAACCCAGAGTTACGCGATTTTCAAATCTCGTCAATTCGTCTTTTGTTTGAGCGCTACACAACTTGATTACTCACACATGATATTGGTTGTGTGATTGAAGCAGTAATCAGTCTTGCCCGGTAAATAAATTTAGAAGTGTTCGGTGATGACTTTCAAGAAATGCTGGATTTTCACAATCAGGAGCTGACTATTGATGAGCTCATAGAAATGTAAGAGCAAGAGCAAGCCATTGAAGAACTTGAGTCTGTAGACTCGATGTTTTGAATGAACCGCAACTCGATGTTCTGAATGAACATCGAGTGGCGGTAGGGAGTTTGACAGAAATTTTCAATTTAACTGAAAAGGGTTACACATTTTACAAAATATAGACTCCAAGAAAGAGCGTATTTTTTTTAAACAAAACAAAGAATAAAAAACAAAAAACTATTAGCATGCTACGAGGTAATTTTGCAGGAGAAAATAAAATCTTGAATCGGCATACATGTTAGATTTTATGACTACATCAAAATAACTTTAGTTAGTGATTTTGTATTTGTGTTATTTAAGATTTTACTATATAAGCATTTTTTTTCTAAATTATTTTCTTCCACCCTCGACCCCAAATAAAAATAATTTATACGTATTTATATACGAAATTCTCCCCCGACTTACTCTGTTATCACTCAGTCCCATTTTTCGAAAATTAAGTTCATTACTGGTGAAAGCAGACATTTGAAGTGGCCAGGTACAATTTAATGGTACGTAAAACAATAGACATTGGTAGGCTAATTATGAAACATTTTCAGTCTTGGCAATAAGTAAACATGACATTATTTATGCAAAATAAAATTAAAAATTTTACTGCCAACGAGGTGTTTCCTCATCGAAGAATAAAGCCTTTGTGATTGTTCATCTGGTGCATTGTATTTTACATAACATTTTCAAAAAAGAGATTACTGACGAATCTAGTAATATTTTAATAGATATATCCTTCCTTATATAACAAAAGACGACTAAAGCAACGAACCTAATTGTCATTAAACCCAACAGCGTAAAGTGAGTTTAAAACCTCGTAGACCAAATGCTGCGAGATTAGTGACTTCAAAAAGAACACAAATTAGGAGCGACCGTCGCCCAAAACCTTTATGAAGAAATGGTAAAAAGAGTTTGGGAGGTAATTAGGAAGAGATAAAATCGGACAGTTAACCTTTTTTCGCGACTTTTGTACCTTTTTTGTAAAACCAGGTTCCTGTGACGCCTTTGTTTTACGGTTATAAATATAATGGTCATAGTGTTAGGATATGCTCCATTTTTTTTCCTCCTCCCGATAGTGCATTAAGCGTAGCAAGCTTCTTTTCAAGCAAATAAGCAGCATCCTCTTTGACTTCAGATGATGACATTTCTTGTGTTTTTCGCGTCATACTTTTAACAGAATGACGTTGGAAAACTTTAAAACAGTTTCGAAGATTCACGCTGTTTGTAGTTTTTTTTTTTAAATCTTTGCAAATCTTTTGTTGGAGTGTTGTTGAAAAAGAACGCATGAATGAATTATGAAGTCTTAAAACTACAATGGTTGTTGTTGTGTGTTGCTTATTGGGAAACATAGAAAGACAGATGAACAGAAACATACAATACACGAACACAGAAGAACGTAGACTTTTTATTATATAAACAATAATCCCAACGCTGCCTTTCATTTAAGACGGGAATCCATTTCAGGCAAAAGTCCGACTTTTTCCGAAGATACACCCATGCTTTATTCGGGATTCGAACCCGAGCCCACTCGATTACAAGCCGAATATCATAACCACCATACTAGGTGGAGTGGCAACTATAATGGTAAAAGTTATATTATGCTGAACGGGAAAGATTATTAAGTTGTGGCTAAATACAAATTATGCTTTATATAACTCACACTCGTAGAAATTATAATGTTCGATCAGGAATGTGTGATAAGTTATGGGCCACCTGGGCCTCAGCCTTGGTGGTGGTGGGTCTCCCAGTACTGGTTTATCCAATGGGTGCTTGGAGTGGGCGCCCAGGGGTCTAGATAAGCTAGACTTACCAAGATTTTCTGGTTATAAATTTCGATCCACCAGTGCCAAGGGGGCCGGTAGATTTTCTGCGCTCAGGGCCTGAAATGAGCTTAAACCGTCACTGCGACCTCGTTTAGCTCCCGACTCAGCCTTAATAAGATCATGACTTGAATATTTTTAACGGTCGTATGTTATTCCAGGTTATATTCTCCGAAAGCCAGAGAGAGAGAGAGAGAGAGAGAGGGAATTCCAAACTTCTTGTCAATTGACAACATGGGTAAGACTGCATTATTAGGTGATGACCATGTTGTTTATGTCTAGGCATAGACCTACCACCATACACAATAATTACTCATTTAATCGAAATGCGGCAGTAGGCAGAGACAATTTTTGCCTAGGTTTGTGAGATTGTAAATCATGCACATTTATTTTCCTCAGATAACCGTTTGTATGAGTATTTTACTATGTATGCTGTATACTGTCTACATTTAAGGTTGCAGGTAGGGCCTACTTTTGCATCGGGGCAACGTCGCATTTTGAGCGCAACTCGAAGGGCTATTGGTGTCGGAACGTCAGTTTGAATTACTGTCAAGCGATGAGGAAGACAATACCCTACTCTTCCGGCATCCACATCTCGTCAGTGGCCGCAGTAGTCTAGTGGTCAAGGTATCGGATCATGACAGGCATGTCATGAGTTCGAACCCAGTACCACTGAAGACCCGCCATGTAGGGGAGCGATGCACTTTAAATCTGTCGAGAGCTGAAACGTCTTCGCGTGTGTATGGTGTGGTAGTTAGGAGAGGGGGTGCCAGCTTAGGTGTCGTCCTCGTCACTTGACCAGGTTTCAAAATGAAGAGGTCCGTCACCAAAAGCCATCGAGTAGCTGAACAGTGTGACGTTAATATTCACTCACTCACTCATCACTCACTCACTCATTCACACCTCGCCAACATGAGGACTTTGGACCAGGACGAATTTAACGTGTTCCTTTAGACGGTGGGTCTTCAGTGGTGTCAGGACTTAAACCCGGGATGCGACAACCCCGGCCGCGAGATTGTGACAAGGGTTACTAGGCTACAAAATAAACCCATAAAACAAATTTTCGCTCCGAATAGTTAATATGTAATCTCATTTTCATATTTTAATTCTTCTTTTTATATATA
>BMAV01021425.1:4598-16345 GCA_019973955.1 Trichonephila inaurata madagascariensis | reverse complement strand
TCATCCGCATACACAGGTGTTTGAATGACGTGCTGATAAAATTACTTAGACATGTTTCTAAATATTTTTAAAGGGGAAAAAATTATTCTTATCTATGCAACACTTCAAGAGGATTAAAATGTTAAAAGACAGTTATCTTTTACAACACACACAAAAAAATGCTTTCAAGCCAAAGTCTGTTCTATTTTTGCACGTTTAAATGTTTACCGAAATTAAAATTTGTATGTAGTTCTGCATTTCTTTGGTGTTGTACTATGTAGATGTTTTCCTATTGCTAGTTTCTATCGCAAACAAAATTCCACTATGCATTGTTAAAGAACGGTTGGCACACGATCTGGCATCCTACTTTTTACATCCCTGCAAATTTCCTAAAATCCATCGTCACTTGACCATGGTTCAAAATTACGTGGTCCGTCGCCAAAAGCCCTCGTGTAGCTGAACAGTACGACGTTAATATTTACTCACTCACTTCTAATTTCCATTTAGTTCGTCAGGGCCGGCTCTAGCAGTTTTGCCGCCTCGGATAAAAATGGAAAATTCCACCCCTCACTCAAAAGCAAAACATCATAATAAAAAAAAAAAATTGTTCACATAGATACACACATTTAAAACGAATAATTCTTGCGAACAAAAATGCAGCATTACAATATTACGCAAAATAATTACCTGTTATTAATTCAAACGAGAGTAAAATATAAAAGAAAGAATCGCCCATTTCAGCATGCCAATTTTTTCTAAGAGTCTGCTGATGGTGGTGATCACAAAAATTTATTTTACTTATAGTAACTATACTCAAGACAAAAATAAAACACACACATACACTTCCTGTAACTCTATTTACAAAAAACTCTTATTGCCCCTGTCCCCTTTTGGATAGTTGACGTCGTATGGGTGAAAGGAATGTCCGTGCTGACTCTACTCCGGTATGGGGGGAAAGTTTGCTAGAGAAAGATGTGTAAACGTATATATATATATATGTGTATATATATATGTATATATATATATATATATATCAAATTTCATGATTGAATATATAATCACGCTTCTAACTCTTAAGTTTCAACAAAAAAGAACAGAGTACAAAATATAAGGAAGTAAGATACAATTCACAAAATATTACAAAATACTAATTTTGTGCTAAGTGTATACGAATTGATATTCTTGATCTAAATATATGCTTTAGTAGAATATTTATTGGGGGCAATTTAGATATCTGTACGATTCAGTAGCGCACACAGGAATTTTTCAAGGGAGGGGGGGGGNNNNGCGAAAGTTCACCATTCTTGTATCATGCCCCTTTTGATTTTGTCGATATTCGGGAACAAAACACAGTAAAAAACTAATTTTTGAATAAATAATTAGCATTAATTAATAAAATTAATCATTAATAACAAATACTTTATTAAATTTTACGTATTATATACTTAGAATTATAATCAATTGGAAAAAAAATCAAGGGCTTTGGAAGGGTCCGGATCCCTAGGACACCCTCCTTGTGTGCGCCACTGATAAGATTGCATATCTTTCATTTTTTTCTACGAGACCTTTCAGAGTCCATAAAAGAGGGAAATCTTAACATAAAATGGGAGACCGCGGATTTCCTAGAAAGGCGTTGGGGACCTTCGGTGTCCGTGGACCGGAGCTTAAGAACCGCTGAGTAAGTGCATTGTCCAGTAGCGCGCACAAAAATTTTCAAGAAGGGGTCCAGCGTCAAAGGGTAAAATAACATCCCAACCAAATCGATTATCGCCGTCTAGGGTTGTCATTGATTACTTATTTCATTATCCAATTTGCACTTCTAACTATTCATGAGTCCTACAGCTTTGAATTTTTCATTATTTTATTATTCGTGTATGAGTTTTAAGCCTTTTTAATTTAAAAACAGTCACTTTCTTTAAGGTTTTTTTTTGTTTTTTTAAAGAATATTTATAAAACTTTCTCTATACATCTATAAAAATGGCTACGATTATTTTATTTGAAGATAGCTTCATTAAGAATTACGTGCCATACACAATACGTATTATATATATTTGCTTTTATTTCCATGCTTTCAATTAAAAGGGGAGAACTTCAACTTATTAGATTTACAAACGTAATTACTTCGACATTGATAAGAACAATTTGCTTCCTTATGAAGAGACAGTTAGGCTTTCATTAAATAATCTCGCGCATATTAATGATCATTACGACAAATTGGCAACACTTATTTTAGCCATGTGTAACATTTTTATCTCCTTGACTCGCAAAGAGATCTAAAATGAATGAATCATTTGCTTTTCCTCCTGACTGGGGCCATTAAGTCAGGTATTACCTGTTACGGAAAATCTTCATTGTTTTTGGATGAAGAGGACCTGTGATTAGAAATGTAACTAAGAGATTGCAAATAGATCCTATTTTTGTGTCAGTAGTTAAGAACTATTAGGGAAAACTCCACCTTTTTTTTTTATTAATGAGTATTTGAGTTTTGATGGAACTCATTAACATTAGTATCCGTAAAACGTTCGCAATGATAGTTCATTAGCTGATGATGCATGTTACCGCTAGTAATTATACTCATGAAGTTTATTTTTTGAAGTAATAAATAGAAACAATTTATTAAACACAGTCGAAATATTTGCCCCCGATAATGGGTATTTCAAATAGGAAGAAATTGTGTTAATATCAAAATTGTGAAAGTTAGTTTTTTAATGTATAAATTATTTCTTATTAATTGACAGTTGAAAATCCCTCTTTAATGGATTTTATTACAGCCGCGGTAGCCAAGTGGTCAACCGTGACCTTGAGATGGGTATTGTTTCTGTCCATTTCTGGTACCATTAAAGATCCACCATGTAGAGACTGATGCACACTAAATCTGTCGAGATTCAAAATCTTCACTTTGGCATGGTGTGGAAGTTTTGAGAGTGGGATTTCAATTCAGGTGTGGGTGGTCGTGGTAGCCTAGTGGTTAAGGTCATGGACTCGGGGCAGTCATGTCATGAGTTCGAGCCAAGACCCGCCGTTTAGAAGGGATGATACATGTTAAATTTGTCGAGGTTCAAAGTCCTCCCGTTGGTGAGTGTGGTAGTTCGGAGAGGGACATACCAGATAAGGTGTCGTCCTCGTCACTTGGTCATGGCTCAAAATGACGAGGTCCGTCACTAAAAGCCCTCGAGTAGCTGAATAGTGCGACGTTAATATTCACTCACTCATTTGACAGTACTTCAGAATTATGAGGTTTCATGCCAATAGCCCTCCTGTAGTTTCGTAGCACGACTGTGATAGTCAGTTAATCTATCAATCTGTAAATTCTTTCGTAAAGAGGTAGAGCCATATATGAAGATCTGTGGAATTAGTAAAGGTTGTTTTCAGAAACGGATATAAAATAAATTTGAATACGAATTTATTTAATCTCTATTATCCATTTTTAGTCGAAAGCTTTTTAATTGGACCAAGTACCAAGTACATATAATAATTAATATTTTGGCTAAAAATTAGTTTTCAGTAATAAAGCAGATATTTAACATTTGCATCTGTTATTGCATTTAAGACTCAATAGATATATATCTAAATTTGAAAATTAAGGCAAAAAAGATTATTTCTATAAATAACATTTTTTTTTATCAGGTATAACCATAAGAGATTAACGTTATTCCTCTTTTTAAAATCTCATTGACAATTTGGATGTTAGCTATGAAGTCTTAGTCATAATTATAAACTCATCACTGTCAACATCAAATCTGTTTTCGATTAAACAGCAATGAATCAATTTGATACTAAAAAAAAGCCATGCTCATCATCAGTAAAATATTAATCCTCAATTAATTTAACTTTCACTTAACGCCATTAAATAATCTAATCTCCATTGATTGTGTTAAATCTTTTATCGACATTGTGCATCTAATTTACCATCACAATTATCCAATCTCGGTACCTTTTAATGCTATTCGATTAAGACAACCATTTCAGGTATCATTAACATGGGTATATCGCAATCCATTCGATCCAGGTACTAAACAAAGTTTTTCTGTTCGGTTTCCGATTTTAAAGCAGAATTGCAATTGGTTAAAGGGGGAAACCGGAAACGGATCTGGTACGGGGAACGTCTGTGCGTGTCAAAACGACAAGCGGTCGAGCGTTTCAGAGCACGGTCCACAGAGCCCCGACTACGAAACGCTGGAGTACGTGTACTGAGGTCTCGTGTACGTGATGGGCATGTAGAAGTGGACTTTGGGGTTTTGTTTGCATTTTTTTTTCTCGACAGATATACACTTTTTGTTCGGATGAGATATGGATTCATTCTCGACTGCGTGAGCTTCAACTGTTTGAAGCCATCTTTTTTGTTCCTTTACCCGACGCGATTTGAATATTTTCTGTTTGATATTTGAATGGGCCTTATGTAAAATAATTTTTTATCCTTTTTTTAAATTTTATTTTATGTTTGGAAATTTCGACACCTTTGCGGAGCGGAATACAAAAGAATGTTTTATTTTTTATCTCCTTTTCTAGCGAGTAATGTGATATATTCAGGAATTAACCATTGTGCTGTGGAATTCAAGTAGGAATTTTAAATAAATCGATATTAATTTGCTTTTTATCGGCTAAAGAAAGCTGAAATTGTTATGAAATGGGGAAATAATCACACGAATTGAGGCGTTTTGTGAATAGTAATGTGGATGTAAATAAGCATTTCATAATAGAAAGATAATTGTTAGGCATGATACGGATTAGCTGCGTTTAATGGATTTGACTTTTCGTAATAAAAGCGAAAAATGAACTAAAAATAAACTAAATACGAAATGAAAATGATTTCATGCGTGAAAAATGAACGCACAGTGTATACCTGAAAATGATATCGGATTTATCATGCTTCGTTAAAATAATTATGACATATGAAATATTCTGTTCTTTCGTAAGAACATTTAAATAGTCATTTATGTTGAAATACATAAAACAGAAAAACATGTTTTTTTTTAAATCATCGAATGAAATATTTAGCTAAGCTTTATTAAAATGATACGTAAAATGTAATTTAAATCGGAAATGGAATATATTATGTGAAATTCAAATTGGTTTGTGCACTGATTCCTTAAAATTCCTTTAAGATTTCTGTGTAGCGGCCATTTTAAGTTCGTGTAAGTAATGTTGATTTTATGGACATTCTATTTTTCTCTTCAAGATAAGATTAGTGCATCGATTTTAATGTAATAAACTACATCCGAAAGAGAAAAGAATATTGAAGGTTTTTCTAGAATTACGTTTATCTTTCGGTGTTTGAAATTTTTTCTAAATATTTCTTAAAGATTTGAAGATCCACATAGGAATCACTAAAACGACATAAAATTATTTTCAAATATCCGAGAAAATTATAATTCCAAAAAAACCTTCGTTAATTTTTACTTTTCAAGATGCTTTTTCATGCATAAAAATTGATATAATAGACGAAGTTTGAGGTGTAAATAGAATTTCCATTGAATTTACGCAATGTTTTTGAATGGTGGGAGCCTTAAAAGAAAATCTTTTACATTTTTCTTATTTTTTTCTACATTTCTACGCTGCTATTTTAAAGCATATAAATTGACATTACTAGAGGAAATAATACAACGACCAATTATTTCATACTGTAAAAAGGAAGATATTGTAGCAGATGGCTGACTAATAAATGAATAAATAATCAAATGAATATTTTTTTCATTTTTAGTGTTACTTGCGTTATATGCGTATAAAATTATTTTAAACAAGTAATATAAAATAAAAAAAAATCAATTCCTACTTAGATCAACTTAGCTTAGAAAAGCTTCTTAGTGTTACGCACATTTGTTTCTAATGAATGACTTACGAAGGCAAAAGTATGTATCTGTGTATCTGTGTGTAAAGTGGCTGTATCTACAACAAGTAATATATAAATTAAGTCAATTCTTACTTAGATCAACAAAGAAAAATTTTATTTTAGCTACTTTTTATTAAATAGTTACAATTAATATAAACATGTATATACATAGAACAGAATCGCAACATTAAGTGGTCATTAATTTTTATGAATTATCATTAAAGTATCGCATTGTCATATCCAAAACAATCATGTATATAAATTTCATTTCAACTGAATACTTTAACACATGAGAAAAAAACCTTTTCAAGTTTTGACACAAGTCGCCGAAAGAGTCGCTACGTCACCAAAAATGATGCCAACGTGGTTGTGTATTTGTAATTCTTCAAATAATTAGTTTCAATCAATTAATTTTTGTGAATTATTTTTATATTATTGTATTGTCATCCAAAATAAACCTGTATATAAAATTTCAGCTCAATTGAGCGCTTTAAAATGTATTTTATTAACGATTGAAAATTCCACCCAGATAAATAAATATATAAATAAATATAGAGAGATTGTGAGTTAATAGTAGGAATTGAAAAATATTATTACAAACAAATTATTTTAAGTGTATTTTTTTTAGAGAATAGTGATGAAAAAATGTCCTATTTTCAAGATGTTCTTTTATGGAAAATGCCTAAGCATAGATAAATTTTTTTCTACAAAAAGCCCGTACAAGAATTTTTGAAAAATTTACATTTTCATAGTTGCAATCAATTAAAATAATAAACCATGGTTTTTTTTTATGTTAAAATTTCTCTAATTTGATATGTGAAAATATAAATATAAGTTCTCTCGATGTAATATATTTCAAAAGTCTTATCTATACATAGGTAAAATATTATTCTTATAGAAGCATTTTTCATAAAAGGAGAATGTTTTCAAAATATGTCATTTTTTTCCTCAATTTCTTTGCCAAACAAAAATTGCATTTTAATAATTTTTCTTGTAATAAAATTCTTATATATAAAATAATTTTCTATGTATATTCTAATTTAAGTGACACTAAACATTAAAAAAATAAATTTCTACTCTTTTTCAAAATCATGATTCTGCACGTAGTCAGTCACTTTAATTAATGTATGAAAGCAAATAGAAACATGGACTGTTAATATCAGATGCTTTAAGAAAAAGGCAATAATATCGGATAATTTTCAAACTACAAAATAAAATGAGAAAGAACAAAGCTATATGAATAAGAATGTGTGTTTTTTAAGTACAATAATTCCTTTAATATAATTATTTTATTCCCACTACACATTTATGGGAATCAGTAGAGCATATAGTAAATGAATGTTATTATGATAGGTAAATTTACTTCTACAAATTCTACGCAACATTTCTACTTTTCTATTTGTATTTACAGATAAACTACTCATAATTTTCCAATTCAGTATTCCAACCACACGAGATTTATAAATCGATTATCTCGATCCACTTCGCAAAATATAAATGCAATTATTTAGAACTTTTCATTATCGAAATTCCATTTAAATTTCAATACTCTTTTATCTCTGCTCTTCATCTTCCGGTGAATCCATCAAGCTGTGTGATTTTATTTTATCGTCTGATGTATTGAATTCTTCGTTTCCGGGATGGTGGCGTAAATGATTGCCCTTTGCCAATCTTTTCTTTAGTAATGGCAACAAAGAGCATCGACCTATATAATAGAAGCAACACCCTTTTGTCCATACCCTCCCTCTCCTGTACCTACTGTTTTTCGAATGTTTGTTGATGGCTGGGGTGTGGGAAATGTAAACATGACTGTGAGTACGATGCGTATGAAATAACTACATTTTGTGCATTTTTTATGCTGAGCAAGTTATTCGAGAACTTTAAATGACAACTGGAATTTTGAACATTTATTAGCGCACGATATCCCGTCAATCGAATTTAATTATTTAAATAAAAAAAAATAATAATAATTCTAAGCGAAATTTTTAAAAATTTATCTTTATTTATGAGAAAAATGACTCACTCGATCATCACAAGGTTTTCAAAACTGTTAAACCTACGAATTTGAGATTTGACAGGCATGTTCATTTTGTTGAGTAGAGATCCTCTGAAAACGGGTTTCACAGAAATTGACATCTAAGGAGGATTACGCAGGCATTATAGGTAAAAAGATCCCATTTTTGAGCTATTAGATGTAATGACTAGAAATTTGGCAAGCATGTTACTTCTGTTGAGTAATGACCCGTTAAGAACGAGATTTGAAGTAAACTACTCCCCAAAGGGGTTTAAAAGAGGTCTCGGGAGAGTTAATTTTGTCTCGAAAGCTGAAAATGTAAACAATTTTCGATTCGATATAGTTCTTTGAGTTAAAAATTAAATAATTCCATTCTTTTGCACATTATATACAGAGGAATAGGGTTTCAGAAAAGTGCAAAATTTTTAAAACATAATCACAATTTTAAAAATTATAAGCATATGAAAATAAGAAACATATCTGTAAGAAATGTTAAGTTTTGTGTTGCGGACAGTGGCGCACACAAGGGGGTGTCCTAGGGTCCGGACACCCCCCCCCATAGCCCTTGATTTTTTTTTCGATTATAATCACATGTATATATTACATAAAATTCAATTATGTATTTGTTATTATTAATTAATTTTATTAATTAATGCTAATTATTTATTCAATAATTAATTCTGTATTGTTTTTGTTCCCAAAAATCGACAAAATCAAAAGAATATGTTGGGCGGCGTATTGGAGCATGATACCAAAATGGTGGACTTTCGACGCTGCACCCCTCCCTTGAAAAATTTTTGTGTGCGCTACTGGTTGGGCATTATATTTTCGAAAATAATAGCTCTAATTACTAGCAATAAGTTAATTTACGAAGTTAAATATATCCTTATGACATTGCAGTATTTTTATATAAATAAAATAATAAATAATATTTTTAAAAAAATAAAAAATGCATTTAATTTTTTTAAAAATTTTGATATTTTGATCCTTTTTCTAAAGATTTTTTCAATACAATCAATAACTTTTTTGGAATAAAAAAGATGTGTAATACTACAATTAGATAGGGTCCAAACAGTGTGATACATTTTATAATTTTATAAAGTTTTATGCATCAAAGTCTACTATTTTGGAAAATATGCGCATCGTAAAATTTATTTTATATTACAGAAATGTTTCTTATTTTCATATGCTTATAATTTTTAAAATTATGATTACATTTTAAATAATTTTCACTTTTTTGAAACCTCATTCCTTTATAAATAATGTGTAAAAAAAATAATCGAATTATTTAATTTTAACCTCAAAGAATTATATCTAGTCGAAAATTCTTTATATTTCAGCTCTTAAAACAAAATTAACACCCCTGAGGCTCCTTTTAACGCACATTATATATTTAAAAAAAATCCCGATTTTTGAATTATTATATCTTTATAATGAATTTTGGAAAGCATGTTTCTTTTGTTGAGTAGAAGTTCGCTAAAAACTGTTTTGAGGGAATCGATTACGTGGAGAGGGTAGGTTACGGGGAAGTAAAAGATAAATACTTCCATTTTAGAAATTCAAGTATAGTCCTTTTTAAATCAAAAGGCGAGGATTAGAAGAGTGTTTTTCAATGCAGTCGAACGCTCTTATATTAAGACTTGTATATTAATAAATTAAAAACAATATATTGTTATGAGATACCCAGTTAAGTGGAAGATAATGGCTAGTTTTCCATATAAGTAAATTTTAATGTATCAAAGTTAACCACCGTGCCGTTTTTATTGTTTTTGCTTGGTATCTTTCAAACGAAATCTTTAATCTTAAAGATTATGTTTTCGTTATTTATTTATTTAACTAAATTTTTAGGTCTTCGCATGTTTTCTAACAAATATGAAACAAATAGTAAATGTTTAGTGTTATTTATTTGCTTTTAGTATACATATTTCTTTATTAATGTTACGCAGGTGCTCTTTCACACACACAGTTTACACATTCTCTTTCTCTGTCTCTCATCTTCGAATATTTTAAAACTGTCTTCTAGAAATGTGCTATGTTTAGCATCGAATAAAAATGTGTTTTTATTTCTTTTTTGCACGTCTATTTTTAAACATATTTGATGTTTTTATCCCATTACATTGCTGGAAAAGAATTCGATATTTTCTCTTTCTTTATTGCATGCTCATTTTTATAATGGAAATAATATATTTTATTATTGAAATAAAGTCAGAGATTAGATTTTAAATAGCGTAATAAAATACTGTGTTCTACGATTGATAGCTGAAGATGTGATGTCAGACAAATAGATATAGTGTTTGGAAAGACATATCCGAATCCAACTGAAACTTCAGAGCGAAAAGATAGATACATCAAGTTCTGTCTAGAACGCTTTTATTTAGATTCTGAACGTCTTTAGAACTGTTCAGGGGAATTTAATTAATGAGTGCTATTAGGACCAAAATTTTAACACACATTAACTTGAGTAACACCCTAGTGGTTATGGTCACGAATCGTGACCGGCTCGCCATGAGTTCGAGCCATAGTACCACTGAAGATTCGGCCGCGGTAGCCTAGTGGTCAAGGTAACGGACTCGTGGCCGGCGTGTCATGAGTTCCAGCCTTGCACCGCTGAAGACCCACCGTGTAGGGAAATATGCACGATGAATCTGTCGATGGTCAAATGTCCTCCCGTTGGTGTGGAAGTTAAGAGACGGGGTGCAAGCTCAGGTGACGTCCTCGTCACTTGACAATAGTTCAAAATTACAAGGTCCATCACCACAAACCCTCGAGTAGCTGAATAGTGCGACATTAATATTCACTCACACTAAAGACTCGCGGTGTAGAGGGTCTGATGCACGTTCAGTCTATCTAGACTCAAAGTCCTACCGTTGGCAATGTGTGGAAGTTTGGAGAGGGGGTGTCAGATCAAGTGTCGTCCTCATCACTGGACCGAGGCTTAAAATTACGAGGCCAATCGCCATTAGCCGTGTTGCTTTGCTATGCAACGTTAAACATTCACTCAGCGTTAACTTGATTTATATATTGTAATAAGAACTAACGTTTTTAAAAGTTTATATTTTATTTTCAATTTTAAAACATTTACATATACCAAGTATGGATAGCATTTTGCGTTTTCAACTGTTAAATAATAAGCATCAAAATCAAAAGTGAAAAAATGAAGATAATAATAAGAATAACAATTTAAAAAATTCAACCATTGAAAATTCTTATAATAAGATAGGGTCTTTTTTGCAGCAAGACAATTTAGAAAAGATTATAAAATTATGAGGTAAGAGCTTTCATCCTCGAGAACCTTCTGGTAGATGTTTATTCACTATTTATTAATAGTAATTTTATTACCTGTTCGCGAAAT
This sequence comes from Trichonephila inaurata madagascariensis, assembly GCA_019973955.1. Classification (NCBI taxonomy): domain Eukaryota; kingdom Metazoa; phylum Arthropoda; class Arachnida; order Araneae; family Nephilidae; genus Trichonephila; species Trichonephila inaurata. The sequence goes on along the minus strand of BMAV01021425.1, from coordinate 5,170 downwards.
TCCAGTTATTTTTATAAGAGAATGTAGAATTTATCGACTTGTTTTGACGCCATTTATTTTATTGTGCCCATATTTAACTTGTGAAACTTGCAAAAACTTGCGCACAGCTGGCAAAGTTTGAAAAAAAAAAATGATTTTTCCCGCTTTCGAAATTTGACCTTAGATTAATAACGCGTAGTACATTAAAACAAACAAACAAACAAACAAAAAAAAAATAAGCGTTTGAAATTTTATTCATGAAATAAAATTTCTTTCCTTGATTCTAATTGCGATTTGGTTTTTTACCACATGTGCAATTCTTATAAAGAAGAAAAGTATTACATAAATCGCATGTTTTTCAATTCTAATTTTTTCCCTTCTATTGTAAGTGCTTGATAATTATATTTTGTTTGTTTTCCTACATAGAATGAATTTAGTTTGCATCAGAATCAAAGTGAGCATTTTTGTGGGAGATTTAACACATTTTTTTGATGCTATATTAGCAACAAAACAGTGTTAAATCTTTCGTTTACAAAAACTGACCGCTGAAGCTAAGTGGTAATATTTGCAAACTTGTAATCGACGTTGTTCCT
>BMAV01021424.1:0-10158 GCA_019973955.1 Trichonephila inaurata madagascariensis | reverse complement strand
AAAAGTGAGTCAGACTTTTTAATTGGCGGGATTTCTTTTGGGGGGCCCTAAAAAAATTACTACGGACCGGGGAACCCATTTCGATGTGTTTATTACAGCATTAGTTGAATTTTTTGAATAAAATTAAACATACCTGCACATTGCACACCATCCTCAAGCAAATGGAATCATAGAACGATGGTATAGAGTTTTAAAAAAGAATCTACCATGTGTCAAACTTCCGTCTATTGGACTCGTGCATTACCTGTTGTGCCCCTTGAATAGTTTGCAATTTTTAGGTGACGAGATAGATGGACAAAACAACTGGATTATGGAAAAAACATTAGTTTTCCAGACAATTTTTCGTTCCGCATGAATCTCAAGTTGATAATGATTTTGGCTTAAAATGAACGAGCTTTTCCCAAATCTACCCGTTTCATGGATTTTAGTATTTAAGGATTTCAATACTTGTATAGTCATGTGTTTCTCCGAATGTATACTGTCGAGCCATCATTGCACTTTCCCTACACAGGATCATACTGTTCAAAGATGTTGAGAAAAAACTTTCAACTTGCTTATAAATAGAAAGGAATGCACCGTCTCGATCGACAGAATTAAACTTCTCACCATTGCAGACACAAATTCCCTTTTCCCAACGTCGATTTTAAAATTTAAAAAACTTGTGTTTCCCCGTACCTTAGTCAAGCTCCTATGAATCAGCAAATACAGTTCACAAGGCACACACACCAGAGTCAATGAAAGCTTTGCAGCCCTAGCCCCCCCTTTTTCGTTTTCGCACGCATTTTGCCATATTTTTCCAGAACATTATACAAACTATGTATTTTTTTCCTTAATTTTACTTCTTTTTTTTTGGGGGGAGGGATTTTGGGGAAAACCCCTATATTTGTACACCTGGCCACCGTAAATGCAACACCAAGAAAGACAAAGATAGCACAGCAAAATTTTTTTGTAGATAAATGTTTACCGATCAAATGTTAAATTTTTAAACTTCTGTGAAGTGTGGTTCCTGCCAGAATAGCCACCATTGTGTTTTTAGATCACCGTTTCCACACGCCTGGCATTGATTCAAAGAGACTTTGATTTTTCTGGGGGTAACCAAACCTTTTCCCCACTTTGCCAAAATTTATCTGGTGTGGCAGCTGGGGTGTAATCTGGGTCAATCGTTGAGCAACTATGGGCCACATGTTTTTATCACCAAAAATCCGAGAGCGAGCCGGCAAGGGGAAACAACAATCGGGTTTACGAAGAACCTTTTGGGCAATACGTGCCACGTTGGTCGCGCATTATCTTGTTGAATATGACTTTGGGTAAGCCCTGAAGGTAAAGGAAGGACAACTGGCCCAACACCTCGGGATGTAGCGTTGACTGTTTTAAAATACCGGCAAGCGACTGGGGGGAGTGCAGGTAATGTCCCCTACCGCCCCCTACCAAAAACCCCGGTGCAGGACCAGTGTGATGGTATAACGCACTGTCCACATCCTTTTTCCACGATGTCTCCAGCTCGAATCCGACCATCGTGGGTTGCAGAAGACGTGATTCGTCTGAAAAAAATTCCCATTCTGCCACCCACATCCTTCTTTTTCATCGCACCATTGCGGAGGGCGTCTGTGGTTCTGCGTCAAGGGGTCCCCCAAAAATGGAAACGGCGTCAAATGGACGCGCAGTCACGAATGATGTTAAATAATGTGCTGTGCAATGGCTCGTGATGTGACTGAGCGATCCGCCCCGCCATGCGCAAATTTGCTTGTCCTCACGTGAAGTGGTACATGAGGTGGATGCGATCGCCCCGTCGGTCCGTCGTACCCTCCTGCATCCAACGGTCACATATCCCGTACAGTTTTTTGGTTTCTCCAACAGACTACCAATTTCCGGGTATCCACTTCGGTGGGCCACTATCCTTCCTCTGTCGAACTCGGATACTTGATCAAAAAGCTGACGTGTTTTTTTCGAGACATAAGTCATTTTTTTTAAAACCACAAGAAAACACAATTGCCGAACTTGAAATCGTCGAAATTCCCCAAACCCTAGCGCCTTGAGGTGGCGCCACAGGCGGGGGTGGGGTCGGGCTGAAATTTAATCATTTGCATATCTCACCCGCTAATGCATGTTGTAAAATTTTATGTTATTTGCATGCTTCCTCCCGGGTGTTGCATTTATGGTGGCCAGCAGTTTAGTTCAAAAACAGGGGAAATTTTTTTTAACTTGAGACAAGCCCTCCTGCGATAGCTATGTCTTTCGGGGTCCGCGTAAGCTGAGGTGTGGGGATTATCTAAAAGATGAGACTTTTTGGATTCTTAACACCTTATTAAGAATAACTTAAATTACTTAATTCAAATAACAATTTTCTTAAGAAATAAGCCACCAAAAACTAATATTCAAGCAGATCAAACAGATCATTATCTTAATTATAAAAATTTAACTGTCTAATCTAACTTCCATACCAAAATATTCCCTTTTTATGAGTCCCCTTCCTTCCTGGGGAAGATATTCCTATTATGTTATTTGTAGGAGAGAATACTCAGGTTTTCTTAATCCTTTTTAAAATTTAAGACGATGAGCGTATCCTTCTTCCAGAGCTGTAGGAGTCTAACATTTATTCCAACAATTCCGCACAAAGTTATCTCTAGGTTTGCCCCCCCATCTCCCCAAAACCCTTCTATCCTTTTAAAGTATATCCCATTTGTATTCGTTCTTTTCTTTCTTGGTAGGGGGTTGGGAAAATTTTTGCCATTAATCGGGGCCCCAAAAGAACTTGGGAGTTATGTTAGGAAGAACCGGGGACGTCACAAACTTGGGAGTCAAATTTTCACAAACCCCGTTTTAAGAAGTGTGCCAAATCAAAGATGTCACTAAAAAAGAAATGGTTCCTAAACATAAGAAGGAAGGGTTTTTCATTATTTACATTTCACGGCATTTGGCGATTTCGCAGAACAAACAAGTGGTTTTAGGGAAAAAAAATTTACCAAAATAAAATTGAAATTTTTTGAAACGGGAGGGGGGAGACGCATGATCATGCCATTGTGTCATGATCAGCTTCAACATTGAAGTAAATTTACATCTGATCCATTACCTTTGTTCACGTATTACTTAGCAATAATATTCACTACTGAACGAAATTGCTAGGTGTTAGAGATCACTGACCCCTTCAGTGACGGGGGAAATTTTAGGGGTCCCCTGCAAAAACCATTTTCCCTTTTAAAATTTTATACAGGTTAAATAAGAAAACCTGTTTTTGTGCGGTAGATAGGTATCGCATAAAAATAACCGCACAAAAAAAAATATTCGAAAACTTCATAAATTCTTACAAATAACAAACAACTTCCTCGAAATACTGTGACGCTCTGGTTCTTCTTTCTAAAAATAACTCCTGCTCTTTGACGGCCACGATTAATGGCAAAACTTTTCCAACCCAATACCAAGAAGAGAAACGATCGAATATGCAAATGAGATATAATTTTTTAAAAGGATAGAAAGTTTGGTGAGATAGAACGGCAAACCTAGAGATAACTTAGTGCGGAATTGTTTGGAATAAAGGTTAGACGTCCTACAGTTTTGGAAGAAGGATACGCTCATTGCCTTAAATTATAATAAGGATTAAGAAAGCATGAGTCTTCTCATCTAAAATTAACATAATAGGAATTTTCTTCAACCTAGGAAGGAAGGTGACTCTATAAAAGGTAATATTTTGTATAGGAAGTTAGATTAGACAGTTAAATTAATATAATTAAGATAAATGTTCTAGTTGGCATCTGACTTGAATTTAAAGTTTAATTGTTGGTTGATTCTCACTTTTAAGAAAGTTGTTAATTAGAATTAAGTAATTTGCTATTCTTAATAAAAGTTGTGTTAAGAATCCAAAATGTCTCATCATTTAGATAATCCCACACCCTAGCTTACGCGAATCACCCCAGACATAGTCATCACAGGATGGGTATGTCTCAATACTGCAGAATTTTTTTTATGCGGTGAAGAGGGACAGCATAAAAAAATTCGCAGTTATTAACGAAATTTTTGAGAAAGTACTTCTATAACTATATCTATTTATGAAATAGCACTTCTATAGTTAAATTAAACATGGAAACATTTTTAAAACATTTTGTTTCTTTATGTATACATGGAGAAGTTTTCAAAATGAACATACATAATTCATTGTTACTCATCGTAATCCAAATCACTCATCTTCCTATGATGAATATGTTTAAAATCGCTTTCGTCACTTGAAGATACAATTTCAATTGATTTTATTTTTTGGCATCATAAAGTAACAAGTCGGTTGGTTAGTTGCTTGTAAATGTCATGACAACAAGATATGCATGATCGAAGCTCTTTTTGAAATTTCATACTCCTTTCGGAATCGGTATCTATTTTAAGAAAATGCTTTTCTAATTTGTTGAAAAGCTGTGTATCCCTGCATATATTTTATCCACTCTCAAATAATCCGGTTCTTCTTGACCATCTTCATAATCTATCAAAGTAAACCAAAGTTGACTGTCCCAATTTTTCTGTCTGTCTGCTAAATCGTAATTTTTTAGCTTAGGTTTCCATTGGAAAGTAAAGCGTGAGAACATATAACTTAAGACCCTGAAAGTAAAAAGAATGGGGTTAGAATTTGATGTTTGGATGATCTTTTTTGAGAAAAATGTTAACTGTTTAACTTTAAACGTTGTGGGAATATAAATGTTAGACTAGAAATAGAGTTTCATTTAAGTTATATAAATTAATTATTTTTACAATTCTTTGAATTGTATTTATTTATTTATTTGAATTTTACTTTACTTTTTATTTGAATTTTTTTCAAAAAATTTTTGATATCGATAAGAGGCTGAACGGCCTCCTTTTTATTGGTAATTTCTATATGTGCCCCCTTGACCGGTTGTCATTACATTCTTTCGGAAAGGGACTGTCAAGGGATTGTCGCTCCCCTGTTGAGATCGAAATACCCATAAATTTTATAGAATGTAACTCTGCGTGATTGGAAATATCTAATCAGAGACTGAGCTTGGAAGACAGTAGTGAGTCCTGCCCCAGAACTTGTAGGTGATTCGGTTCACCATTTAAAGAGACGCACGCTAATTTCGACAGATTCGATGACAACATCCAGTGGGTTTCGGTGGTAAAATATCTGGGCTTACACATAGATAGCCGCTTAACTTTCAAAAAACATATCGACTATCTAGCAGACAAATTCTGGGGTAGAATTCATTTAGCCATCTCCCTTGTAGAAAGAAGGTCTCCTCTATCCCTAGAAAATAAAGTAATCCTTTAAAAGCATATTTTGCGCCCAGTTATTTATGCTTCTCCGGTTTGGGAGGCAGCAGCCGCCACCCACATGAAAAAAATTCAAGTAATTGAAAACAAAATACTTCGCATCATGACGAATGCACCTTGGTATGTTCGAAACGACGTGATACACAACGACCTACACATGGAACTGATTTCTAATTACATCACTAAACTTTCTAGAAATGTATTTAATTCTATAGAATCCCATGACAATCCCAGTTTTGAGCACAAACTTTGTTTAAGTATCCTCATCCCAAAATTAAATATGCATCCCTTTCAACGAAGTGGAAAAACCCCGCCCGCCCCCCAAAACACAAAAGAATTTCATTCACACCTGAAACAACACACTTAGCTTCCCGCACTGCATCTTCTAGACTGGGTTCAAGGTGAACGTCCCCCTTTACGATTGATTGCCTTCGGCCGTTCCTTTTCCCCCTTTCCCTGGCCTTCGTCCCGCCGACGTTCTGTTTTTGACAGACGCTCGTGCGGGGGTATTACCCTCCTCGATTTCGTGGGAGTTTTTTTTGATTTGTCTTTTTTTAATCATGGTTTATTTTTTTTCTCCCAACCTTCGGGGAAAAAGGGCCCCCTACGGTGTGGGCCCCGCGACCTTAATTTTAGTATTTTTGATAGATTTCTTATTCTAAAATTTCCAGAATTCAAAGTAGAAGGGAAAAACAGTAACCCCCAAGACACCAGTTTACCATGAGTTCCCTCCAGCTCTCCCCTTTTTAAAGCTAAGTTTTTATTGTGGTAATTTAACCGTAATAATAAATTTAATTATAGCGTTTAAAAATGACCGTCTAATCTTTTTTGTAATTAATCTAGTTGATTCAAAATTGGGCCCTGATGTGAATTAAGTAGAATGGAACTTGGGTTTTTTTAGGTTGAAAATTTAATTTATTGCCCATGCATCAATACATAGGTGCAAGTAAACTAATAAAACGCTAATCACAAGAAAAAAAAATGAAACGTAAAAAAACATAAATAAGTTAATGATTTATAAAATAACGTACGTTCGCCTGCACATTCATCCCCATTTTTAAAAAATTTAAAAATCCATACACATTAAATGCAGGACTAAGATAAAGGAATTTTTTTTAGAGGGTTCTCCATAGCCTGTTTTAAAAGTTTACAAACACGGTAAAAAATTAGCGCCCCTCACGACAATTTTCACTTGTTGTTGTGGGCGTAACAAGAATTATTTGTCAACACCAAACATTACCCCGGGTTGAATGACACATTCAACAATTTTCAAATAACACAATAATACAAAAAACCAAATTATACACAAATAAAGCCAATAATACAGATACGAAAACACTAATATTCAATAAAAGTAATATTGTTCAATACGCGAAAGGTAAAGTACTCAAACACACAAAATTAAATTAAAAAAAAAATAAAATTTTGAAATTTTCACATACATTATTCACTTGAAAAGGGAAAAATACAAAGTTTAGTTATTGACGTTAAAAAATTATTTTAGTTTTCACTAACACTACTGAATTTTATTATTTTTACCGTGAACACCAAGAATTTATCAAGAGGCCAATTAAAACAGGTAAATTTTCTTCTTTCAGAATTACCATATCATGTTTTTTTCATTATTCTTTCAAAAAAAACCATTTATTTCGATTCTGAAGGGACCAAAAATTATTTTCCCAAAGTTTAAAAAACTGTTGCACAATTTTTGTTTGTTTTTCCCCACTTTTAACCGTTATCAGACACTTCCAATTTTGACCAACTGAAATGACCCGGGTCAAAGTGTCAAATATCCCATTAACACGTTCTTCACACAAAATTAAAAAATTACCTCGTAATTACCAATAATTTCTTGGTCTTTAACCTAATTATGTGCCAACAGCATTGGTTGCGTTGTCTGAAAATACATGCTTTGATCTTTCTCGTCTACTAAGAAATCGCTTTAAAGCTGCAATTAAAGCTTTACTAGATAAATCCATTATTAGGTTATACGTCTTTGTCACCATGCACACAAAAATGCACACATAGACTTTATTTAAGACTCCTTTTCTTTAATTAGGATATCTAATCCAGAAATTCCGCAAAAATCTATTTCCACTTTGCTTAAAGGAAAACTGAGAAATTCTCTCGGCTGGCAATTGACCCATAATTTGTTAACAAGTAACGGTTTTGCCTTAAAACACTATACTAAAAAAACACATAAGTAAATACAAAATCAGCACATTCACATAAACGGTATCACTAAGAGTTATCTTAAAAATGTTGAATAATAAGGAAAATATTGTTTACATACAAAGAAATGCACATAGGAAAATATTCTCCAAATCCAATTAAGTAGTAGTTTAGAAAGATACTTAACTTTTCCTCACTCTTTATATTAATGTAGTACACAAGTGAAGAAACCAAAGTTATTTTACTATAAAATATCAAACTTCACAATAGCTTTACTGAATTAGTTCTAAGAGTACATATATAAACACTAAATACGTATATAAATTCCATAATAGACAGTTTCTTAGCAAATTATGAAAAACTCCACTTGAATGAATGTTAAGATCAACATATGTGCATACACAACGTTAATAAAAAAAAATAATAATAAGGATACATTGTGACGTCTCTCGCGTCCTTCTGCTAACATAACTCCTATGTTCTTTGACGGCCACGATTAATGGCAAACCTTTCCAACCCAATACCAAGAAGATAAACAGATCAAATATGTAAATGAGATATACTTTAAAAGGATAGAAGCTTTGATGATAAGGAGCGGCAAGTTTAGAGATAACTTAGTGTGGAATCATTCTGATCACGAGTTAGATGTCTTATATCTCTGAAAGAAGATTACGTTCATTATAAAGAAGTCTGAATCTTCGTAGTTAAAATTAAGTTATAGGTATTCTCTCAATAGGTGAAGGAAGGAGACTCTACAAAAAAAGGTAATATTTTGTATAGGAAGTTAGACGAATCTGTTAATTTATTATAATTAGGATAAATGATCTAGTTGCGTGATCTGACTTGAATATAAGGTTTAATTGGGTGTTAACTCTCACTTTAAGAAAGTTGTCAATTAGAATTAAGTAATATAAGTTATTCTTAATAAAAGTTGTATTAAGAAACAATATGTCTCATCATTTTGATAATCCCACACCTCTAGCTTACGCGGATCCTGAAAGACATAGTCATCATAGGATGGCTATGTCGCAATGGCGCCCGAACGGTATAAATTCTGGGTTGGGGTAATGCAGGTGGAGGTAACGTACGTGACGCTCTCGCGTCTTTCTGTTAACATAACTCCTATGTTCTTTGACGGCCACGATTAATGGCAAAACTTTTCCAACCCAATACCAAGAAGATAAACAAAGATATTATGCAAATGAGATTTACTATAAAAGGATAGAAGCTTTGATGATAGGAGATAGCGTAGCAAGCTTAGATATAGCGTGGCAAGCCTAGATATAGCGCGGCAGGCTCAGAGATAGTATTGTGGAATTATTCTGATCGATAGCGTGACAAAGCTTAGTGGAAATTGCGGATCAAGAATTAGCAGTCCGATAGTTTTGGAAAGAATAGAAGCCTAAGATAAAGAAGTTGGAATCTTCATATATAAAGTTTATAGATAATATTCTCTAGGTCAAGGAACCAGAACTGAAAAAGGTAATATTGGATATAAGTAATTAGATGAATAGGATTATTAATGATAATTGGGATAAAGGATCTAGTTGCGTGATCTGACTTGAATACGTGATTTAATTTGGGCTTGACTCTCACTTTAATTAAAATTGTCAAATTAGAATTTAAGTAATATAAGTTATTCTTAATAAAAGTTGTATTAAGAATTATTATGTCTCATCATTTTGATAATCCCACACCTCTAGCTTACGCGGAACCGGCACGACATGGTCATCACAGGATGGCTATGTCACAATGGCGCCCGAACGTATTTAATTCTGGGTTAGGTAATGTAGGTGGAAGTACGGTTCTACCTGAAATGTACTTTTCAGGGTCGGAGAACGTTGCAGAGTTTATAGAGTGTATAGATAACAACATACAGTTACTTGAAATCCCAAGTAATCTGTCATGTGCTTGTGACGTCTCTCGCGTCTTTCTGATTAACATGACTCCTATGTTCTTTGACGGCCACGATTAATGGCAAAACTTTTCCAACCCAATACCAAGAAGATAAACGATCATAATATGTAAATGAGATATACTATAAAAGGATATCGTGGCAAGCTTAGATATAGCGTGGCAGGCTCAGAGATAGTATTGTGGAATTATTCTGATCGATAGCGTGACAAAGCTTAGTGTGAAATCTTGCGGATCAAGAATTAGCTGCATTGCGGATCAAGAATCTTCATATATAAAGTTTATAGATAATATTCTCTAGGTCAAGGAACCAGAACTGAAAAAGGTAATATTGGATCTAAGTAATTAGATGAATAGGATTATTTAGGATAATTGAGATAGAGGATCTAGTTGCGTGATCTGACTTAAATACGTGATTTAATTTGGGCTTGATTCTCACTTTAATTAAATTTGTCAAATTAGAATTTAAGTAATATAAGTTATTCTTAATAAAGGTTGTATTGAGAATTATGTCTCATCATTTTGATAATCCCACACCTCTAGCTTACGCGGAACCGGCAAGACATGGTCATCACAGGATGGCTATGTCACAATGGCGCCCGAACGTATTTAATTCTGGGTTAGGTAATGTAGGTGGAAATACGATTCTACCTGAAATGTACTTTTCAGGGTCGGAGAATGTTGCAGAGTTTATCGAGTGTATCGATCAATATACAGTTACTTGAAATCCCAAGTAATCTGTCGTCTTACTTAAAAGTCATCTCAGGGAAGGGCTCAAGATTGGTATTCGATATTTGGTTCGTT
>BMAV01021423.1:0-24662 GCA_019973955.1 Trichonephila inaurata madagascariensis | reverse complement strand
TAACAAAGGTTTTTTTTTCTTTTTTGTTAGTTAAGCTATGAAAAAAGTTTTTTTTTTGTTTAATTTGCAATTTAAGTAAAATTAACTCATTAAAAACTTTTTTATCCTTCTATCTGTATTGTTTAATTTTTTAGTTTACCCATGCGAAGAACTGGTATACCAGCTAGTATATATATTTGTTATATCCTTTAACACGAAAAAGTATTTCAGTCCCTTCAGTTTTGTGTTAAATGATTTTCACTGTATTTTTCAAACAATATCAGGACGTCTACAAAAGCAATGTTTCGGACTACAGGAAACAGTTTTAACCAATCTGGAGAAGGACCAATCAAACAAAAGAAAGATTAGGACAATCAGGACACAAGTGCAGATATCCTTTCTTCCAGATAATATATAACCATACTACCACAGTCCCACGATGACTGTACAAGTTTTTCAGATGAAATATGGGACAGGCTCCTTCACTAAATTACAGTTTTGTTTTTTAATAAAATTAAGAGGATGGCACTCTTTAGATAAACCAAAACGTGCATGATGTACTTTAATTTAAATATGTCTTTCATGAAAATTCTCAGTGCGTGTGTGTATTTAGGGTGCTTTGCCTTCTATTTAATAAATACTAGTATTGTTTGATGTATTCTTAATAATAACCTGGATGGTAATGATTTTACTATTCTTCATTGCAAAGGGCGCACCAAATTTTACTACATATCAAGACTTAAACTAATGCATTTTTGACTTAGAGGAAAATTTCAACACAGTCACATTATTTTTTTTAAATAAAAAAATATTTACTTAAGTTGAAAATGAGTAACATTAAAAGTTCTCATTGAAATTTCGATATATGGAGCACACACACACACTTTTACATAAAAACAAAATACTATTGTCTTTTTAACAGTCCAAAACAACATCGCCAGTGCTTCAGCCATCTATTGCTTACCCACCTGTACTTTGAATAACATTTTTTTCCTATGAAAACTGTATCTATTAGATTAGATTGAAATCCGAGTTCGTATGAGGAAGCTTATATTTCCAAGTAAATACTCCAATGAACAATTATTCATGTGTGTAATTAAGAAAGGAAATAATATCTGCTGTTTAACAAGAAGTTACGGAATCCAAATAAAGGTAAAATATGGACTGAAAAGAATAATACAAGTATAATAATATAAAAGAATGAATAATATGTAAATAATATTAAATTTTCAGAACTTTTTTTTTACATGTATTCTTATTGTACTGATTATTCCAATTTATGTTTAAGAGAAATTCTAATCTACTTTTTTAAGTACAAAAATTACCTTTCAGTTTAATTTATAAGAGCTTAATCATAGTACAAGTGACAATTTTCTTATTTTTGAACTCAAGTAATTCATCACCATAATTTATGTTAAAAAATATATTGCAAGAGTAATAAATCTTTTTCAAATATTTTGAAGAAAATAAAATAAAATTTATATAAAGTAAAACTAATTACACTTTAGGAAACGAAAAAAGTCGAGTAAAACTTCTTAAGACACGTCTTATCTAGAATTAGAGATCTCAAAAAAAGAAAAAAGAAAGGTTTTGGGTTTTCTTTTGGAACGTGAACTCCTTGAACCGTTGGTTGCAGTCTCTGGATCCAATTTATGGCCACTAAAAAGCAAGCTACTGCGAGGCCAAACGTAGGATTTGGTGACCGTTAATTGATGAGGAAAGAGAAAAAAGAAATTATTTGTCTACCAGAGCCTCTCTGGTTGCCCATAAAAGGGCAAGGAAGAGTGCTCATAATAGCAGATGTAGTCTTTATTTTGTTTACCTACAGGCGAACGAAGTTCCCTAAGTAAGAAATATATTGACTATAACACCAATAAAAGTTCAGCCAGACATTTCTGTATATTAAACATAAACCAATAAAATTTGTTTTTTTACTTATTTGGGATGCGATAATGAAAAATATCTCATTGTTCCAAAATTTTATTTGAGGGATAAGATGTATACCCAATATAAAATCCAGCGTTTCTAATATAACAGTCGATTTCAATTATTTTCATCTTTTTTGATTAAAGGTAAAATGTGTCTACTCTTTTATTAAATATTGAATTGATTAAAAATAGCTTATTAGATTTTTCTTATAATGTGCTTTCTTGTAATTTAATGTGTAAGTATCGAATGTTTCCATTTACCAATCATTATGATTTCGTGAACATGCTAACTTCTGAAAATTTGTATTTTGATTCGTGAATTTCAATAATAGTAATTATTTGAATTTAATAAAGTATAGCAGAAACAGATATTGAAAGCTTCTGTTTTATCACCTTTTGTTTCAAATGTTATGAAGTAAAGCTTGTCCACTTTAAAAAGTTGCTGAAAACCTTTTCCAAGAATATATTTAAAAATACTTACTAGAATTGGATGAAAGGTGAAACTATATAGAAAAAGTTCATTTTTTTTCTGTTTCGGATTCAACTATACATAAATAAATCTATATACAGGGTGACCCGAAACTTATCGATAAACGAGCAGCAGGTGAAAGGTGAGGTCAAATCTGTTGTGGGAAAAATAACAAAAATATTACTTCGCACTTGGTTCAGTGAGAACAAGCACATTTTGGAAAGTGTGGAAAATTGACACACTCCATCACATCATTAGCTACTGAGACCAGTAATTTCACAATTTTACGATGATTTTTTTACTAATGCCATTATACACAGCCGTGCTATTAATCACAGTGAGAGAGGGAACGAGAAGCATTGCTGGTTTAGTTAAAATTAACGTTGTGTGAGCCGCTTTGGGAAAAAGAGGTCACCTAACTTAGGCACTTCATAAAAAGATAAATAATACATATTACTCTAAGCAAGTTATTCCAAAAGATCGCCATTTTAGTGACAATTCCAAATTCGTACAATACTTGCTACATTTCAAACTATAACTATCATTGTCATTCTTTTACAAAATGACTTCATTTTAAAAAACTGTATCTTAAGGTATCCGACTACTTGCGACAACTGTTTTTTGAAAAAAATGGAGATGTGGGGATTTTTGTAATTTTTATATTTATTTAGTATATTTTTAGGAAAAAATCCTAAAATTGAAAAAAAGAAAAAAAAATTATTATTATTAAAATGGGAAAAAACTAGTATAAAAATGTACAAAAAATTACATAAACATAAATTACATAAACAAAATTACATAAACATTTTATGAACAAATTCTCAATTTTTCAATTTTGATGTGTTACTTTGTTATTCATGTTTGAAGTGACCTTCGGGATAAGAGATATTTTAATTTTTGCAAAAACTAGAGCAGTTTATCATAGCTATTATATGAAATTGCTTTAAAAAACAGTGATTATATTCACAAAAACGATTGTAAATTTTGAAATAAAACAGTAATTGATCAATCTGAAGGTCAAAACACTTCTACCTTTTCCACAGAACATAAGCAAAATACTTCAGCCAATTATTTTTAAAACTGTTTGGGCGATCGCCGTCCCCTGTTTGAGTTTTTCGAAAAAAACACATTTCGAGTGAAACGCGTTTTAAAGTTTGACATCTTGTGTAAAGTGAAGACATCTGCTTTTGCTAAAACGCTTGTAGTTTTTGTTCTAGTGGAGCGAAAATAAAACACTTGCTATTGTTATTAAGCTAATAAGATGGCTTATAAAATAAAATCATAAAAAAAATTGTAAATTTTAAAAAAAAAATCATGATTTTTGGATAGTTGGATACCTTAAATGTGTAACTCTCACAAATAGAGCAATGAATTTAAAAATAAAACATAAAACATTTTAGTAATGCTTTAATGAGTTACACATTTTTGAAACTATCTTCTCTAGAAGATTCTGAAAAATTAACAGTGAGAGTGCGTGTGTGTGATGGCCACTAAGAGGACAGAGCAACAGAGAGAGAGAAAGAGATTGCTGTTATTCTACCTGAGTATAAACTTGAATAAGTGACTTCGATGGCATATGGAGAATCTGTATTTAATATATGGGCACCGATCTCAAATTTAATCTAAATCAGTATATGAACCAGAATATTAATTGGAAAAAAATTGAACCATTTAAATTGTCCAAAAGCTTAAATGGAGCTGAATCAGCGTTTCTCAAACTGTGGGGCGTGCCCCCCTTGCGGGGCTTCACAAATCTACGAGGGGGGTGCGAGCATATTGACAAGTTCGAAAACTAAATATTATTTTTAAAAAATTATTAATTAACTGAAAGTAAATTAACAAAATACATTTTGGCATGATAAAAAATAAAATGCACACATTTACACTGATATATTACACTTATAATTATATCAGTGCTACACAATGTATTTTATAATTCATTTAAAAGAACTAAGTCAAGAACAAGTTAATAATTAACTCATCGGATCGTCATATATAAAATTATACACACAAATTAACACTTATCTTGATAATTTTTGTACGATTTATAATTAATCCCTTAACTGCCGATTAAAAGTCGCTTCCCAATCCACTGATACGCTATTATTGAAATTTACTGAATGATTTCAAATTATATCAAATTTCTCAGTTAAAAAATTTGAAAGTATATAAAACTTAGATAAAAAAAAATATATACATATGGAAATTTACTCAATTTACTCAAAATATTCGTAAAATAAGATTTAATTCTGCAATATTTTCAGCAAAAAAAAATGGTAATGTTTATCATAGATGAACAAAATAATTTTAGTTACTAAATACAACAATAATACGGTTTTGAATGCAAAATAATTGCAAAGAATGATAATAGTTTCAGCATATTTTTAAACAAACAAAATTAGTATACTTTGGGTTTATGTAAAAGTATGACTTATGTAATATTTACAACTGAAACATCGACAAAATATATATCTAGATTAAATCATTGAGTGAGTGAATATCAACGTTGCAATGTTCAGCTACACCGGGATTTTGCGACGGATCTGAATCACGGTCAAGTGTCGAGTACGACACCTAAGCTGGCACCCCCTTCCAACAACGGGAGGAAGTTTGAGCTCTTGACAGATTTAACGAGCATCGCTCCTCTACACGGGAGGTCTTTAGTGGTAATGGGCTCGAACCCATGACATATCTGTCATGATCCGATACCTTAACCACTGGTCTACCGCAGCCCCTAGATTAAATCATTAAGGAATCATTAAGATCCCATCATTATAACATTGAGATTAAATCATTAAAGTACTTAGTTTTAAGTTAATAGTGCACTGCATATGGTAAAATTTGCGACTTAAAAGTAAAGGATTATTCGAATTTGATTTTCTTTGCAGTTATAATGAATTTACACACAATTCTTTTTATTCATTTGATATAGTAAACTTTTTGAAAAATTTAGAATTAATTTTATGAAATTTATTCACTATAACTAATTTAAATAAGCAAGAAATATTTATAATGATCGACGTTTAAATGTTTCCCTTAAAAATTATTATGGCATTATTTTAAGGGAACATAGGGGGGAAATACTGATATATATTAATTTATTTTTCTTCTTGAAATTCATTATGAATATTGTTTCTAAAACATAAACTTAAACTAAACGCAATTTTTTTTAAAAAAAAATATTATACAACAGGGTTAACAAAAAATAAATTTCCCTTTCCATAGAGTTCTGAAATGCGTTCCATCGGGCCACATGAGATAAAATTTGAAATACACATTATGCTATGATGAGCTTCACATTTATTTAAAATATAGTGCAAAATTCCACCTATAAATGGCGCTGTAATACACAAAAACATCTTAATACGCCTTATAAATATCAAATTATATAAAAAAGGAACATTACCATTGTTCACTATATTTTCTACAGTATACTCTAATTGCAGAACAATGATCGTGGCTAGCCTTGTCACGAGTTCGAGCCCAGTACCACTGAATACCCGCCGTGTAGGGCAGCGATGCACGTTAAATCTGTCGAGAGCTGAAACGTCCTCCCGTTGGTGTGGTGTGGTAGTTAGAAGAGGGTGCCAGCTCAGGTGTCGTCCACGTCACTTGACCATGGTTCAAAATTACGTGGTCCGTCGCCAAAAGCCCTCGTGTAGCTGAACAGTGCGACGTTAATATTCAATCAATCAATCAATTGCAGAACCATATTTTTTCCAGCTGACTGTAGTGAGTCTACAGGAATTTAAAGAACATCGGACCAAACACTGTTTTTCAGATCTAGTATAGATGATGCTGACCTATTATGATAGATATTTTCCTTTGGAAATTCCAAAAATCAAAAGTCTCAGAAAAGAGAGAGAGAGAGGTTATTCGTCAAAATTAAAATTAAAAAATCTCTCAACATATTTCGGTAACGTTCTTCCTAAGATTGAGCAGGCTTGAATTTCATTTTTATCTCTTCAAAGAAAACGACCCAGTCATAAAAGCAACCATAATACCACACCGTATTGTCACTTTTTCAGAAAGTAAAGGTTATTCCAGGCTAGCATTAAGGTAGATCTGCCAAAGTTTGACAGTTTTAAGTGTTAGTTTGCCCATTGAGGCAAAAATGGCTTTGTCAATCCACATAATGTTCCATCAGCAAGTGAAGCCATCTACTATTCGGGCAAGGAGCTGAAATGCAAAAGTTTTACGAACTTCTGAATCAATCTCCAGCAATGGATGAACAGACTTGATTTCTTGCCCAACCGGTTAGCAACGCTGACTGTGGTGCCGTAGGGATGGGGTTCGAATCCCGGAGAAGACATGGATGTTTGTAAATGTCTAGTGCCCTTGCGGCATGGGGGTACTCTAAATAGCCGTCGAGACGCAAGCACTCTCGTGTGGTTGGTGGAAGGGGTAGAGAGGTGGTAGGCCCCTTACCGCCCCCAGGTGTCGTCCCTCAAAATTGGGGTGGAAACGAGCCAAACCCTTTGGTGACCATATCCTTGATTGTCAGCGTGAGCTAGAGGTGTGGGATTCTCAAAATGAACAGACATTTTAAATTCTTAATATGACTTTATTAAGAATATATCTTAAATGTCTAATAATTTAGATAAATTTATATAAATGAGAATCTAGAATGAACGAACACACAGAAATAGTTAAACCAAACCGCGTAACTTAGACCACTTTATCTAAATAATTATATTATCCACCTATTCTCATTTCTGATAATATTACAAGTCCTAATATCAAATAATCAGTCCTACCTTAATCCAAACTAATATTCAATCACTGTATGGAAACGTCTGGGCGCGCGTAGGTATGCACCTTATAGCAGTGACTGGGTGTCTCGGTAAATTTAATATAGACTGCCAATTTCCGGTTTTATCTCCTCCAGACATAACATTCATCAAATTGCCATTTTGCTTACTGAAACTTCTGTTCTTTTAAAAGTTATCTTATTTGCATTTCTTATTCGCATTTCGCTTTTTTGATTTCGGGTGGAAAAGAGTTGCCATTAATCTTGGCCGTCAAAGAACCCAGAGGTTATGTGAAAGAAAACACACGTTAGCCCATCACAACCTGTATGGTGCTCAAAGCTACGGCTAATGACAGGTGTCACTTAGCCCTTACCATGATGAATTTTGTGGGCCTTGATCTGGCCTTTGCTGATCAGGTGGCAATAACAACAACATACTTGATTTTTTAGGAATGAAAATGCAAAATCCACCGCAAATTTTCACACAGTGGAAAACGGCATAACCAATACACGGAAAACAACTAACACACTCTAAATACCTCGGGGTGACCAATTGCTAACTTGAACAACTATGGTAGTAATATTTTCAGTGCTAGAATACTAAACTTGCTTTAGTTTTCTACTTCGAAGAATGCCAAATTTGTTAGTTCCTTCAAATATTTATATCATCATGCGTTGGAGATATTGAAACTCTTCGTATCTGCTTTATAAGGAATAATTTCTTTGCGGCTGTAACAGAATTTTGCTGGTTTTCGTTGAAAAGTTTTATCAGTAATGCCTTTCTTGCTGCGCAAGCTGATGTGCAAAGAAGTAATTAAAGGTCTCTCAGAATCCAACTTCTTTTTTTCTGAAAAAAATAATGCTAATAGACATGCATTGTAATGTAATTTTTCACATGTTCTTTATATATCAATAAATGCCATTTGTGTTACAGTGCCATCTATTCGAGGAAATTTTGCACTCTTTTGTAATATATGTCAAGCGCACATTATTTGAATCACCTCTTTAATACAAATTTTATCTCATTTGAAGCTATATAATGCTTTCTAGGATTCTCTGAAGCAGAGAAACTTGTTTCCTTCTAACCCTGTATTTATAACTTTCATAAATTTTCCATTCATTTATGCTAATAATTATAATGGAAAGTATGTATTCTGTTTCTGTTTCGAAACGGTATTGTGACCAAAAAGATCGTTTGTGGACAAAGATAGATTACTCTTTCAATACTAATACAGGATAAGAAGTGCCCTTACTAATAAATTTGGTCCATAAATGCTGCTAAATTTGGGACAACGATAGAGGTCTCTTTAAAAATACAAAAAGTTCTAGGGTGATTATTTGGCTAGAAATCTTTGAAGTTCCTTAAAGGTTTTTTTTTCAGCCCTTGTCATTGCAACGCAAGAAGCAGCAATGGAGACAAACATTTGACAGCGAATGTGCGCTTTTAATTATATCTCAAATGAAATTTGATTACTCACATCAATATTTGTGTGATTATTGAATAAGTGTTATTATGAATTTATACAAATGTATTGAATATTTCCTTTTGAAGAAAAATCCACATTGTATTTACGAAAGAGGATCAGACTGAATTAGGATTTACTCTTAAAGAACCTTCTTGTTTATTGAATGACCCTTTCTTAACTTCTAAAATTGATCGTTTGAATTGTGCTCCTTATAATCTAAAATTTAAAATAATGTTTTTGGAAATTTTATTCACATATTTAAGCATAGAATAAAAATGGAAACATGCTTTTTCAATTAAATTCCTTATTTGAGAGTGAAATTTAACACAGTGAGTAATTACTTTCTTCAAAAATGAAATATTTTTTCCGGTAAAACTTTTTAAAATGAAATATTTAATTAATTGAAAATATAGCAGTGAGTTTCTATATATGTATGCATTCTGAAGTTGAAATTTAAAATGTGTCTTTTAAGGTATCCGACTTTTTGCGACAACTTTTTTTTTTTTTTAAAAATAGAGAAATGGGGATGGGTTTTTTTTTTCGTGACTTTAGATTTATTTAGTAAATTTAAGAGAAAAATCCTAAAATTGAAAACAGAAAAACAATTTATTATTATTAAAATGGAAGAAAACTGATAAAAATGTACAAAAATGACATAAATGGGTCCGTTCCGTACAAAACCCTTTTACGAACAAATTCTCAATTTTTCAATTTTGATGCGTTATTTTGTTATTCATGTTTAAAATGACCTGCAGGACAAGAGCTATTTTAATTTTTACAAAAACTAGAGAACTTTATTTTAGTGATGATACGAAATTGCTTAAAAAAATAGGGATTATATTCACATAAGGGCTGTAAATTTTGAAATGAAAGAGTCATTAATAAATCTGAAGGTCAAAACACTTCTACAGTTATACAGAACATACGCAAAAAATGTCAGCAAATTATTTAAAAAACTTTTTGAGCAGTTGCTGACCCCTTTTAAAAAAAATACATTTCGAGTAAAATGTATTTTAAAGTTTGACGTAATCTGTAAGGTCATGGCATCTGATTTTACTAAGACACTTGTAGTTTTTTTTTTCTAGTGAAGGGAAAATAAAAAAAAACTTGTGGTATTTTTATGAAGCTAATAAGATAGCCTATAAAATAAAATCATAAAAAGGTTAGTCAATTTTTGAAAATATATCACGATTTTAGGGTAGTCGGATGCCTTAATAGAATTTTTTGTTACTAATAAAATTTTGAAAAAAACACATGACCAAAATCATTCCAACAGACAGCAAATCCAAACAAAACAAAATCATGAACATACATTTAGTTCTTGAAAAAGTAAGAATGTTAAGTAAAAATGATTATTTAAGGTATCGACTACGTCTGGAACCGTGATTTTAAAAAAGCGCATAAAAGGATAATTTTCATGATATTTAATGTCACGCTGATTAGAATGCATGCATAAAATTGTTTTAAGGACATTTTGACAAAAAAATTATTTAAATTCAATATTTCGGCAAAAAAGTAACTTAGAATAACCTTTTTTCCAAATGTTCTCCTTTTGTGAAAATTGCTTCTATTACAATAATATTTTTCCTGTATATAGCTCAGATCTCTGTACAGAGACTCAACTATGAGTTTTAAAAAATTCACATTATTTTCAGAGTTTCCCCACAATTTAAATAATTATTGTCGTTTTTTTCTTAAAATTTCTCCCCTCTGTTGTCGTAAAACATGGATAAAACCACTTCTAAGTTATATATTTCAAAAATTCTAGTTGAGCCTCTGTAGAGGGTTCTGATTTATATACAGGCAAAATGTTATTATAATAGAAGCATTTTTCGCAAAAGGAGAACATTTTGAAAAAAAGATTATTCTAAGTTAATTTTTTGCCAAAATACTGTATTTAAATATTTTTTTTTTGTCAAAATGTCTTTAAAACAATATATGCATGTATTATAATCTAAGAGACACTAAATATCATGAAAATATCCATTTATGCGCTTGTGAAAAGCATGGTTCCGAATGTAGTCGAATACCTTAATGAATGAAAAACAGCTTCATTTGAATAGCATGTATTTCTGATCGTATAAATGTTTTCATAGTATATTTTTCGTTCAAAATGTTTTTTAAATTAGCCTTTACTGTATCTCACTTTCCCTAAAATTGGTATAAAAAACTTGGTTGGCTTAAAATTGCTTCAAGGTGGTGAACAAATAAACGTTTCTTTTCAAAAACCTTCTGTTGTCCTGAAAAACAAAAGTATTAGAGTGGAATCTCTTTGTTCCCTTACCCAATCTGGAGATATACGAGAGCATTTCTTTCTATTTTTGAATTCGGTTTCAACCTAACATGTGCAATATCAATAAACTCATAAATATTTTTATTGCTGTCTTATAAAATGCCTTTTATTAAATTGAAAATTCTTTTTTTGTTTTAGAGTCTTCGCAGAAGTCACTTTTATATTCAATGGATTGTAGACCGTAAGGCTAAGTTGCTCTCTAACAAATCCAATTTAGTACTTTGCACTCTTAATTCTTACGGTTGATAAAAAAAGGGAAATCTTTTCAATTTATTTGGTTGAAAAGAGTGAAAAAATATATTGCAAAGTCGCATCGCAAACTTAAAAGAGTAAAAGGAAAATGTTTGAAAGAGTAGAATTTTATTTGGAAAGAGTGTGCGAGGGAAATAAAAGACTAGAAAAAAAATTTGTTTGATGTAGAATGGAACAGACTGTGTCATTTAGTAAAAATAAAACTGAAATTTGAAGTTTCGAAAGCATTGGATTTACTTCTTAAGATGTAAATTGCTTTATTGCAGCTCAATATAAACTATCTTCGAACTCTTGTTGTTGCCAAAGATATTTTGAGAGCTATAAATACTTGTTATTTGAATAGTTACTGTATTTTATATCAACAACTGTAATATTTCTACATGTTTCGTTTTTTTCACTTTGGGATAGAAGATAAGAAATTCGATAATTTATTACTTGAATATACTTTTGGATAGACTACGCCTGCGATTTACATAGAACATTTTCCACTTTAGAGAAAATAAAATGATTTATAAAATTGAGTAACAAAAATAAATCTTGTCAGTTCTTTAGAGAAACATTTCATCTCCTTGAAACAATGAGCCACATGAAAATATTTTTTCGGTAATTTTCGTTTGTTCACCTAGAATTTGTTATTAAAGCTGTTGAAATCGGTTTTTCAAGAATTTTAAAGTTGGAATTTTAGAAAGTTATAAAACTAAATTATATATATATATATATATATATATATACCATTTAGAAATTGAATCTTTAAAGACCTACTACTGATTATCAAATATATTATTGGTCCTTCTTGTAATAGCTCAGATACAACGTACGAACTTAGAATACTCAAAACTCAGAATATTCATAACTTAGAATACACAAATATTTCGGTGTGTTTTGGAATTTCAAGTGCTACGCGTAGTAACTTCTGTCAGTAATGGTTGAAAAAAGCTTCAGCACTTAAAAATAATTTCAATTTTAAGATGGATAGTCATTTTTAAAGTATACCAATTTTCAATAATGAACAACGCTGCCAAAATATGTAAAAAAAATACAAAATTGTGTGTAATTTTTTGTAAGATATAATATTCTAAAATGAAATAATTTTAAAACGTTGTTACAAGAAAATGTTAAATAATACCTGAGTTATGGATAAAAAACCCGAATTTACTCCTAGCTACAAAGGAAAAATTCTGACTCAAAACTAAAATTGGATAGTCAATTTTAGTTATTAACCCATTTTATTACTAAGTAGTATTGTACACATGCGATGGCTTAAAAAAGGGGGTAGAAACTGATGATAAGTGATACACTGACACAGAATGCATATGTAATTAAGCTATTTTATTTACAAAAAGATCATTTTTATATAGGATTAAAAGGTGGAAAGATCAATAAGAAATAGTCATTTCTCGTTGCTATAGAATCAGCAACCCAACGAAGTACATATTTAAGTAGTATACAAATGGTATAATGGGTGATGGAAGCCATATGCTCTCAAACCATCAAGATTAAAACAGATTAAACAAACAACACGAAATCATGTCCTAGATATCTTCCATCGGTGAGAGATCAGGAGACATTGTATGTCAAGGAAATACCGGTCATGCTACAAGGATTGCCAGTTGATGAATACCATATGAGGTACCAAGGGCCGAAAAATACCGTTTTAAAGCCTCTAATTGTTAGCACAACCAGGAGTAGCACTTCATCAAAATATTAAAGTCACGTCATTAATTGTGTATAAGAAATAATCTACTATCAAGTCTGGTATCCCAAGGAACCATTACGCTACGTTGAAGTGTGGTACGGAGTTCAACAATCTTGGTTGAATAGGCCTCTCTATTCACCTAATTACTCTAAAATCTTACCTGTCTTTTATTATCAGAAAAAAAAAACTGAAGCGAGACATCACTAAATAGAACTTGAACCATTTAGTTGTCCAAAAATGATACCCAATCCATCACAGTCTTTAACGTCGATGGTGGTGCCAATGATAGTTATCATAAAAAGTAGTTTGTGTGTATTTCACTATACAATCAATATGTCTTGAAATTGTTTTCTCAGGAACTGGAGCCGTAAAAGTCCCTCGCAAATTCTGTTAAATGTATAGAGCTCACCACTTTACTCAAATGTGTTAATCTCCAAGCTTTATTGTACACTTGGTAAGTAATTTTTTAGCATTTTTATTTTTTAGCCTTACAGATAACGTCTTGGGGCTTTCATCTGTGTGTGTGTGTTTTAAATATAAACCACTTACATAAAAGAAGTTCGTGTACGCCACAGCTAAATATATTAACCTCATTATATTAAATTTTCAAAAATAGTTTCGCCTTAATCACTTTTGTTTTATGTATTTTTACTGGATAAACGGAAATAAAAAGAATTCCTGGGAAACGACAAATACGAAAATGTGAATTAACTGTGTGTTTGAAATAAAAATGGGGGATTTCTGCTAACTACATGAAGCGTTGACTGGTTTTGGAGATAGAAGAAACCTACGAATTGACTGTGTTTAAAACTTTCGGACACTTAAGACTTCCTGATTGGCCCGTTATAAAGCTCTAAACTTCATTTAAAGTACAGCCAATTTTCGTCTTGACTACTGACGGGCTCTCCTGACTGGATATTTCAGTCAAATCCCCTAAATATTTTTAAAATCTCACAAATTCAGTTGATTGCTAATTACCCTTGTTGCCTTTTTTAATCACAAAGCTATATATAATTTTAATCACTTTGATCTTGTTTCTTCAGTGCTTTTAAGATATTAAAATTTTTAAATATCTTAAAAATCCTGGGCAAGTGTACCTCTGACGGCTCAACATCAAACATACATAGTAGATAAAGATCTCAATATGAAATGAAGTGTTCCAGAAGTTATTGTCAATAATATTTTAATAATTTCGTCGCAAATTTAGTATCGCTTCGCGCTTAGCAAATTACTTAATTAATCACTTATTTTCTTATCTACAAACATATACGCACAAGGGGTGGGGGTGCAAAAATAACCGGAACCGAGCTGTTGTGCGATCATACTTTGTAGTCAAGAATTGTACTGTTGGAGGGTGTTAGTTGAGGGTCTTCTACGACTTTTAGAGAGCTGGCATCAGTCTGAGTTATATATATAAATATATTGGCCATGTGAGTTCCTGTTTCAACCCTTTGGCGATTAGTGAGATAACCAACCACTAAGAAAAAAGAGTGGGTATGAAATTTTGATTTCTATTAAGGAAAACAGCAGCTAAGACCGTTAGGATGCTTCCAGCCATTAATGCTGATGCTTTGGAAAAATCACAGGTCTACGAGTAGGTTTTTAGTTTCAAATATGGCAACATGCCAAGATATGACAGACCCAGAGCTTCCTTCTACGAGAAGAAATGATTAGAATATCATAAAACCAAACTTTTAATCATCGTGAAGATCGTCTAAAGACTACTGACGAAATTTCTGATGAAACGAACGTGTCACTGAGCACATTCATAACAATGCTGCAGACGACACAGCTTGGAATTTTCGTCAGTTTTTGACAAACAATAGTATGGTGCTTGAGCCTCAATTACCCTTCTCCCTTGATCTGGCTTCTTCGAACATTTATTTCCACGTATGAAGAGAAGTCTGATAGGAAAGCGATTCTGAAACGAGGATTAAGCCAAAGAAAACACGCTAATTGCTTTGAACAATAACCGGCTTCAAGTGTTCCAGAACTGTTTTGAGAAGTGTCAAAAGTATTGGGACAAGTGCGTTAATGTACATAGACAATATTTCGAAGGTGACTTCGACAAAAACGCAAAATAAAAAATAAAAATAAAAATTTCCGGTTATTTCTGGATTCCCTCCTAGTATAAATTTTGTAAGTATTAATTTTATATAAACATGTCTATAACAATTTCTTCGGTATTATGAGGCTATTTATTTGAAGCCTAAGGGTCAGCTTACAGAATCGTTTTAAATAAACCTTGCAGTCATCCAATACAAAGTTTACAAAAACATAAGCTTCATATTATTTACTTTTTTGTCAATTATGTCTGTTTTGAAATGATAATTGCTTTTTTTAATATGGTCTCATCAGAAATGTTAGTTATAATTTTCTAGCTTTCTTTTTAATGAAAAAAGAACTCCCTTTGTGAAGAGTCTTTTCATTGTCTTATTAAATCATGACAGTTGTTTAATTCATATAAATACTTTTGATAATTTCAACTTTACCGTAAAAACTTATCTAAACTACCTGCCAATGCTATAAAAAGACATGAGTTTTCCTTGATTTTCTACAGAATAAATTTCAAGTCCTTAGTGATAGAATCGAAAGTAGTCTTGCTTTTAATGTGAATTCACCAGCTTAATTGAGTTTTCAGTCGATTTTTTCACATTAACTAATTCTGTAGCACATCGTGTGCTTTTACTATTTTGAAATAAATTAGATTGCTTTATATCTGATGTTATTATTGTATGTATTATTAACTATAATTATTTTTAGAATATGTCAATCAAAAGTTTATGCAATTGTTAATAATACCCCTGACTGGCATATGCCAGATCGAAGCACACGAAATTCATCATGGTAAAGGGGTAGATTCTATGTCTATCGTTAGCCGTACCCTTCAGCAACATGTATAGGTTACAGAATGATTTGGCTCTTTTCCTCCTCAATTTTGAGAGGAACCCTTTTTGGCCCCACACCTCTCTTTCCCTTTCACCAACATCACGAGAGGACTTGCAGCTTGACGGCTATTTAGATTACCCACCTGCTACAAATGCCTTATACATTTACAAATCCATGCATTCTCCGGGATTAGAACCCAGGTCCTACAGCACGGCAGTCAATGTCACTAACTACTATACCGCACAGGTGGCAGTTGATCTAGCAAAACAATAATGATAAATAAGACAATTTGTGAATAAAATTAAAGAATTTATATATTTCTGAAGCTTTTTCCGCCAAAATATGAAAAAGTGTCAAGCATTCTAACTATCATATGATATGGATTTAAGCATTTCTTATTAGTAAACAGACATTATTTAAAATAATATTATTAATACATTGCTTAGTGTATAATTAACAGATTTAAGAATATGTAAATGTATATTTAAGAAGATTCTAATGAACCTTTCTGGCATTTTTCAAAAAGTTTTGGTGAATAAATAACAGAAATGCAAGTTTCCTGTAAATTGTGATACACTCAGTATTCCGAATATGAAACATGTTTCACTACATAATGATTAACTAAATGACGTGTTTTATATTTTAAACAACCTGAAAATTGCCATCTTTCATTAAGGTTCTTATAAATGTTTCTAACCATGTGTAATATAATATTTAAAATGAATACTATACCAACAATGCATATAGGAATGCAAATATTCGCGGTTACATTTTATACTTTGTGAGATAATTACATTTAACGCACTTGAAAGGCTGTGAAATTAACAACATTAATCTTCAAAATGGAGTCTTTTGCTAATGAAACTAGTTGGTCACATAATTGCGTAAAATAATATGCAAGTTTCCCATGTTTATTCTAAAGTTAACGTATTATTTACTTAATTGAACGATAACATAATTCAATAAAACTTTATCTTGAAAGTAATTATCAAGAATGGTTTCCGTCTTTCAGTTCCGAATTTCGAAAGAGTATGGACTGCTTTGCTGAACAAAAAATTTGGGATATTAATCATATATCTTATTAAATACATCAGCATTTATTAGGTTTTTACAATTATACTTTGTATAAGTATTTTCTCTCAAATACATATAAGTATTTTCAAATTCTTATATTCATATATTTACCAATTAGTAGTAAAATATTTCAAAAAATCAATATTTTAACATTATTAGACTACTTTAAAACTTAAATAAAATGTAAATGCATAAATATATTTTTTATCTTTAAAACATACTTGATGAGATACAAAGAGCTTACACTAAATTTGGGATAATATTGTGATTTAAATTTTTCTTTTGACTTACTCATTGTAACAATAGAATTAAAAATTATTTCGTTAAAAGAATGATTTAACTTGGAAGCATTTCGGTTGTATTTAAAAACTATTTATAATTCCTTTCGTACGAAATCTCACTTTTCTAGATCTTAACTTAAGTTAAAAAATTTTAGAGAACTATCAAAAAATTTTAAATACTAAAACCTAAAGTTGAGCTTAAAATTAAAAACATGGTTTAAGAAACATGCGAGTGCACCTAGCTTTTAAATGCAAGGTATTTCATAATTTAGAGCTTGTGTTTAACCCAGTGCTTCTCAAACTTTCAATATACGCGACCCACTATTCAATCATCATTTTCATCGCGCCCCCCTCCATACAACAACAATGTATCGCGCGCGAATTCAATAATACTATACTTTGACACTAAAGCTACAATACAACTTTAACCTCTATGTCCAAAAGACGTATATAAACGTCTCACTCAGCCAAAGCTTATTAATTTTACTGCCGGACGTATATATACGTCTTTCCGAGAAGGTACGATATTTTCTGTGCAGTGCTATCCATAGAGTATTCCGAGGGATTTAAATGCAATAAAGGACCTTAACAGTATTTTCGAAGAACTTTACTTATTTCAGGGCGATTTTTGCTTGTTATTTATTTATTTCCCTCCTCCTCCCCCTCCCCGCAAGAACATCAAAAATAATAACAAATCTACGTGGTTAACAGGGATGTTGGAACAGGCCGTACTTTAAATCGGCGGTTAAGAAATTAATTATAAACCGTATAAATTATCAAGATAAGTGTTAATATAAGCCCTACATGGAGTCGCACAGTAATTATCAAACTTGTTCTTAACAGTACTGTTAAATTAATAATAAAATATACATTATACGGTACTGATAGATTTATAATTGTATTATATCGGTTTAATGTGAAATCTATATTTTATTACATCATAAAATAATATGTTTGTTTGCTTTAAGAAAATTAATAATTTTTAAATAACTTTTTGTTTTCCGATTTTTTCAATATGCTCTCGCGCCCCAAAGAGCGCTGTAGTTGAGAAACACTGGTTTAACCCTCTAAGCGGTCTGCACGTAAAGTCTTGCCATTCTGGAGATGCTTCGAAAATGCACCGCACGTATTTTTTTGCCGTCAGGTGGGGTTCTCAAAAGCGGTTCACCCGGATTTTTAAGAATGCGGCTCGGCCGCTTTTGGGAATCTTGATTGAAGGCAAAAAAAAAATTTCTGGAATGACGGGATTTTACGTGCAGACCGCTTGGAGGGTTAAGTATTTCTCGAGTTAATCCTTAAGAAATTACATATAACAATAACTTATACAGACATATTAACTTTTTTTGTAAGATCTAAAGTACCTCTTTCTTTGTGATAAATATCTCTTATATAAAGGCGGTTTTTAAGTTGCCAATTTTCTAATTTTAAAATGTATTGAAAACCTCTTCTGACTGACAAAAACAACTTTAAGAAAAATAAAAAAAAATCCAAAAATAAAACCCACTTAAAAGTTGAATTATTTCTTTCCTAGCACCCTTTTAACGTCTAGAGATTTTTTAAAAAGTTTTTGTTATTTATGAATGTGATTTTTAAAAGGGTTTGTGCATGTAATACATACTAACTATGATGTTTCTGCATTTAATATGCATATTCGACCGAAAAAGTTTAAACATTTTACAAACCTTTTACTTAGGTTCAAAAGAGTCAGACACAAATCCACTGCCTTTTCAGACATGCATTATCAACCTTCTATACAGACATGAATAACTTAAGAGAATCTTAACCTAGGAACTATGCTACCTCTTCAAATATGGATTTGTTCCCTCAAACCATATCGCATTACACTGCTCGCATATTTCAACTTAGCCGATGGATGTAAACATACCATTTGAAAGCTTTATGCTCTCCAAGCAAAGGAGAATTGGCTTTTCAATAGTCTCCGTATTTACTTTGTGGATGCCAACTCTCCTTTCTGTATCGATTACCACGTACTTTGAACGATGATATTTCACTAAATTCGAATCGAATTCTGTGAGTATTTTTTGGAGTATTTATGATTTATGGGAAATGACTATTTATTTCCTTCCAGCATCGCTTTGTATGTTATTTTCTGGATTAGAGCTACCCGACGTAATGTTATTGCAATATTTTAAAAATATTTCTCTTTTGCTAGCATATCTTGCATTGCAGTGGAATAGTTGTTGAATTGCTTAGTATTAGAAGTAGCAAGGTCCCAATGGTTATGGATTTATATTCACCACTTGAAGGATATAAAAGGAAACGAGTAGACACATATAAATAAAATTCAAATACTATCCAGTACAATAACAGAGTTCAGTGTTTATTGATTAGTCGCATCCAACTTCTGTATTCTTAATGCGGACATTTCTTGAAGTAACTTCTGTATTCGATTATTGCAGATACTTTTTTTTCTTATTCAGCGGCTATCAATTGATAAAAACCAACCTTATTCAGAAAACATCTTACCAACAAATAGATGTTATGACAAATAAAAATATATCAATGGAATTTATATCAGGAGCATAACTTATATTTACTTACATACGTCTAATATTCTTAAGAAAGAAAACTTTAAAAAAGTCTTTCCTTGATTTTTCATTAAAAAGTGTATAAATTTTTATTCAACTCAAATCTTTAAGTTATAATTTTAAAATTATAATTCTGAATATTATATCTTTTTTTAAATAGGGTTCATTCAAATGTGCAACCAAAGAAACTGCAATGACATATTACATCCTATGGAATAAAGGTGGTAAGGAACCTATACACTCTTTGGACGTTTATCATTTTTAAATAAAAAATATGATATTATTTAAGTAATTGATTTTCTAAGTCTTGCAACATTCAACTTGATTTAAAACCTTTTAAACCATAGAAAATACATCGTATGGCTTCTGAATTTGATTATAACTGTTATCCATAGTGTTTAAGTTTTTTAAGAAGAAACATCTTTTAAAATGTGAAATATTTTGTCAAACAATTAAACAAGGGGAAAAAAACATTTTGTACCATCTGCATGAAATGAAATTTAATGTTTTAACCTATTTTTGCTTAAAAAATCTTGAAAATAAATTACATGGTAAAGTTGACTTCATTTAAAATTTAAATTTAAATAAGGATAATAAATTTTGAAACGTATTATACCTTTAAGAATGAAACTAAGTATCTCAACAGAATTCAGTATCGTATTAATCTTTATTTTAAATTGTTCTTAGAAGGAATTAAAACGAAAATAAACTTCATAGTAAGCATTTGTTTTGTAATACTTGATGTCAATGAAGTTTTTGTATATAAAATAATATTTTGCTTCAAATTTTCTCTTTCCATTACAAGTTGGAGTAAATTTGGATATTTGTAAAAAAATAGCCCTTCCCATTTCCGGTAAAGGAAGAAAATTCAATTTATTTTGAAACAAAACGAATTTTAAAAAAAAACATATATCATTTAGTATTATTTTAATTTGTTTATAAGATAACATATTCTTTAGTATTATTTAAGGCCAGTGTGATTTTAATTTGCTTTTAATTTATACATCTAAGCTCTATAAAAATATCTGCATCTTACCATAGTATCATCCTACTTGTTTTGCTTTAAGGGCAAAAACAAATTAAAATAAATCAAATGTATCGATTTAAGTATAAGTAAATGAAATAAACCTTTCAATAATTCCTGATGGTCTTGGATTTTAAATAACAATAATTTTTGCAATGTTTAAACTTCAAAAATTAAATTAATATCAGATTAAGTAAAAGTAAGGGTAAATTAAATAAACTAATTATTTACAGTGATTCTAAAAAATATTTCCTGCTAGTAATGCCTATAAAATACAAAAACTACTTTTTTACCTATCCACTGTCTTTCTACAAAGTAATAAAAGTCCTCCAAGTTGTTTTTATTACTTTACACGGAATTAATTCACTTCACTTAACCCTGATTCGGGCCACTTGGAAATCTCTTAACCAAAATTGTTCGACGCAGCAATTACGTTTCGCTTAGCATTAAACTTTTTACTGTGTATAGTCCCTTGAGAGGCACAATGGAATGGAACTTGGGAGATGTATAGTAACGGCAATGATCTCACAGATTACTACTAATATGTCATTAACGATAATTGTGGTAGAGATCTCATTACCAAATAATCCTCAATCACGACGGTAATCCTCAGTTTCATAGTCCCAAATAGTGATAATGGAGCTTGCCGTTTTCCTGTGGTTCGATCGATCATGCGATAGGGTAATTAAATTATTTACTAAATCTATTTAGTAATAAAGGGAGCTCAGTGGTTAATATAGCGTTTGGGATTAAAGCGATTAAGCGCATTATTTGACGTTCCTTCTTAACCAGATCGCGGTCTTGAGCTCTGTGGGCACTCAAGTTGGTTAAATGAAGGACCATAAATATGTAAGAGAATTTTCTATTGGTAAACGAAGCATAGGGGAAGTATAATGAGAATCACGGTTTTTATTGGAATACTTTCATCTTTTTTACATTTCGTAAATATAATGACATGTTGAATATTTGATTAAGACAACGTTTCTGAAACTCAAAATTTGTGATCCAACTTTCAATCATAATTTTTATCGCACTCCCCTCATACAATAACAATGTATTGAATGACGTAATAATGTACTTTGACGCTAAGGCTACAATACGAATTTAATTACAAACCGTACAAATTATCAAGTTAAGCATCAAAATTTGACAATTGGAGCCACTAGTAATTATTTAAACTTTCTTAATTTGTTTTGATGAAAATTACAATTACTTTGGCAGTGCTAACATTTTTGTATATTCATCAATGTGTTTTAATATTTTATTATGTCAGAATGTATTTTGTTTTGGTTCTTTTTAGAAAAAAAATTATTGTTTTAAATCTCTTATCTTCGACTTTTCGATACGTTTGAGCCCCCTAAGGTTCATCATGTCCTTTTAGGGGAGTGAGCTCCACAATTTGAGAAGAGCTGGATTAAGGTAAGATTTATCAATGCTTTGAAAAGAGATTATTTTGTAAAATGACTCTGTAATAACACGCGTATAAAGCTATTTTACATTTACAATGTTAAAATAAATATTTAATAGAATATGATTGACATAAATACTGCAACTGAAAGTTTTATTTTCAAATATCCTGTTAATGTTATACAAAGTTTTAAAAACTACCCAACGCGCCTGTTTTGAAAGATTATCTTGTGTTTAAAAAAAACGGATTATACTGTAAAAACATTTAGAAGTAATAAGTTTAAGTAAGTTTTATAAAAAAGATTTAAAAATTATATTATTTTGGTATGTTGTGTTACAAATATGATAATCAACCGTTATACGGTTATCAGAATCGAGTGAAATGATACATTTTCATGAAATAAACCTTAAAGTTGTTACCAATAGAATCTTAGATAATTAAAAAAAAAGACTAAATCGGTTAGGAAAAGTGGAATTACAATTTTTTCAAGAATGAAACAAAACTGAATGTTTTGAATAAATTCCATAAAATTCTCTTTTTGATTATCGGGGAAATCAAACGATTTTTGTTACTGATTCTTTTTTTTCCCGAGTACAAATTCAACGATCCAAAAACCCATATTATGGTTTTAAATTTCCCAAAAAAATATTGGTTTTAGTTTAAAAAGTATTTCTGAATGAAATGCTTGAATTGAAAAATAAATTAAATTAGTTTACTTTCTATAAGTTATACATATACAGTTAAATTAATTTGATCTAATGTTATCTTGTTATATGTGATATTTTGAAATTACATTAATTGCTTTTAAAAAGTTCATTTATCTTTGAATTAGGAAATGAACACACACACACATATAAATATATATATATCGAAATTTGGTGTGCTTTATAGAATGTTCGCGCTCCCCAGTTTTAAAGAATTCATCTCAAAAGAGTCTAGTTTTATTATATCTAATACATATGTTTCAAAATCTGAAGTATAATCAGTCATAGATCACTAAAAATATTGGCAAATGTAAAAAGTTAAACCTCTAATACAAAAATGGGAAATGTTCCAGTATATCAAAAAAAAAAAAAAAACAAAAACAAAAAAATAAAAATGAGTTTTTACAACAAAATCAAATAAATACCTAATTGAGGAATAAATGGTTTTAAATTTTTTTATTATTCTTTTCAGAGATTAATTGCAAATTTCTTGATAAATAAAAATCCGTAGATTTTGCTTCAATCCAAATTATCACTACTATGTAACAGTATAATCTGCAACTGTCGTAAAAATTTAAGTAATTAAAACGTAATTAATTATTATTTTCTAAAGCTAAATTTTATACAATCATGTAAATTTACATTAAGATTCATATTATTGGCTTTTAATAAAAGTAAGGTATTTAGATAATATCGTCTTGATTTTATAACATTGATATTTTTCGTTAAAATTGATTTTTTTAGAAGTATTCCAAACTAAAAAAAAAGTTCGACAAACATTAACTGTAAGTGATTCACTATGAAACACAATTACATTGAATTATATAAATTATTAATATACTTAGATTAGAGATTTAACTTTAAATTCACACATCATCACACATTGTATCCTTCATTTGAGATAATTTCTTATGTAAGGAGTATTTTTTAATAGTCCTTTATCTATAAAAGAAAAACTCCTAAACATTTAATATTAATATTTCACTGAATTTATTTGGAAATTATTTGGGTTGGAAGTTTTTAGAGTAGTGATTTACTGAGAATAGTAGCTCACGTCATAAGAAAACGAATAAAAACCATAGTTTTTTTTTTTTCATTCCTTAGATGTTTTTAAAAGATACATTCCTTGCAAAACCCCAACCAACCAAAATGATAAATGCGTAAGCTTTTTCAAAAAAAATCTCTTGTAGAAAATAAAAAAAATTCTTTTATTTTTTTTCATTCCTGTTGAAGAAATTAAGTGATTATTTATTTTTATAATATTATATACGAAAGAATATATCATAGTTCTATTCCTTCTCTTCACAAGGGGTGATATAAACGCCGAGAAATTAATAGTTTTGGTATTTAATGATCCCTCTTAGTACTTATCTTCTTTCTTTTTTTTTTGGTGTAATCCCAAAGGTTTTAAGAAATGTTTTATTAAACTTATTTTTTGCCTGGGGAAAAAAAAAAAATTTTTTAAAATATATTACTTTTTCCACCCATAGCGTATCAAGATGCAGGGCCCCAAAAAAAGGTCCCAACAAAAACACAGTACCCAAAAGGCTTCCAGATCTAAAACCCGGGCCTGAAATTTTTTAAATCCATCAGAGCTACCCCGTGATACAAAACATATTTTTAATATATTTTTTTTAAAGTATCAAGTAATAAATGTTTAAATGTCTATTATTAAGAGAAAATATTACTATATTCATTTAAATATTTTATGGGACTTGAAAAGTTTTAGAAATTTATATAAAAGTTTTATTTTTAATTAAACTGAAGGGGGCACAACAGCCCATGATGGCAAGGCCCCATGCCCGCCTCAATTTGGGGGAACAAGCACGGGATGCCTGTGCAGATGTTTTGGTCAAGTGCTCAGTCTGACGATAACCCCTAGTGTTCAGTTCCCCCAAAA